>JAJGRW010000091.1:455171-488311 GCA_025461045.1 Carex parvula | reverse complement strand
ATGCAAAGAAATTAAGACAGCAATACAAATGCTTCAAATGCTTGTGAAGGCACGTACAAGCTGCTTGTGCAAATCCTAGGAGATGCTTGCCCGGCACTGCACTGATCTGGTCACATTATCAAGAACTACCCCTTCTCAAAAAGGGCATTCCAAGAGTCACACATAAATCTAATTCTCTTTATAAAAGACCCAATGGTTCTTCTCAAATTGGTAACACCAGCAGCCATTCAACCCACATCCACCCGATAACCACCTCTCCAAAATCTGACCAACGGACATCCTGTTGAGACACCAAGCAACATGGATGGAGTTACGGACTGGCAAACCATGCCAATGAACGCACCGGGGGGACTCTGGCAACGGCGCCCAACCTCTCTCAACGTCTACATACCCCAAAGAAACCTAAGCCGGCAACACAGTTCCTTGACAATCAGCTTTCATTTTTGCTGGTCCAGGTCATTCTGATCCTAACTTGAAAAGAAGAATGCTCACTACATGGCTCGACATTTCAACCGAGACCCAAAAGATTTCATTGTTTTTACCATCAATGAGACTTCGGGGACGCTCTCTCATTTTTTCGAACCCGAAAATAGCAGAGGAAGCTATCAATATTGCCTCTTTTTATGTAGGAAACAGTATCACTGTAACACTGCATCCGTTTCTCCCGCAATTGCAGATGGCTTTCAACCCCCTCTGTGGCATGGCAAGGGTCAACTTTATGGGGCACCTCTTCAACACTGGAACAGAATTGACATGGCCACCCTAGTGTCAGGTTTCGGTTACCCTTTAAGGTTGCTCCTTACTTTACAAATGCATTACGATTACCTGACCATGTTAATTGCATGCAAAGATCCGAAGGAGAGTTCCTTTTAATTTGAATCTCAATGTCAACCCCCATGAGAAAGATATTAGGGTGGAGCTAGATGGTTGGCTCAAGCATGCAAGAGCACCAAGGACTAATCAAGGAGGAGGTTCTAGACAACTCAGAGAGACAGAGATGGAGGTGACCGTGGAAGGGCGGTCAAGGCCATCTAGATGGGGAAATTTTCGCAATCCTGGAAGACGTTTATCGGAGGGACACAGGAATGGGGGAGGAGCACAAAATAGGGACAACAGACTCGAAAGAGGCAACTCCAGTGAGGGCTCAACTGGAGCAGACCAATTTTTTCCTGGATTCAAAATTTGAAGGAAAGGTTGGTTCAGGCTGGAATAGTGAATGGAGCTGACGGTTCGGTGACAACATATCAGAACAAGTTATAAGGCCTCACCAGTGGCAGTGATGGTTGAGACTAACTACAAGCCTCTCAAGAGGTATCAAAAGTCGTAACTATTTCGACAGTGGTGCAAAAGTCTTCAGCAATTCTGGTATGTTACTTTTCAATGTGGCTATCAAAGGTCCGATGTTTTCTCTACAATCGCAAACTATTTTTAGCGGTCTTCTCTTTGCTTCGGGGACCTGTTACATGGCTTTATGGCAGATTCATGACAA
This sequence comes from Carex parvula, assembly GCA_025461045.1. NCBI lineage: Eukaryota > Viridiplantae > Streptophyta > Magnoliopsida > Poales > Cyperaceae > Carex > Carex parvula. Next base: position 486,822 of record JAJGRW010000091.1, on the reverse strand, counting down.
ATCCCAGAGGAAGGGCACACCATACCCCAAGTTGTTCAGGCTGCCGCTAGTGCAGATTTGATAACAGCGGTTAATGATTTTCTAAAAAAAAACGGGCCTCCAATCTGCCCGAACTGGGATGGGCAACAGGAATCAATGGAGAGGATAATGGCTTGGGGCTTGAATGGGAAGGCCCTCCACCGGGCTTTGAGAAGCCCATTTACTTACAAAATCGTACCATCTCTCAAAATGAAACCCTTCAGATCAAAGATGTTGAGCAGGGCCCACCTCCGGGCTTTGAAAAACTAATTTTTCTCTCTCTAGAAACTGGCAGCACAGATTTGTCTTCACACCAGGTAAACCCGGATCAAACCCCGGATTTTACTGTTGAGAGGCCCAACAATTCAGGGGGCAAAAGGGTAGTTGCAAGAGGAAGGAAGAACAAAGGTAAAGATCATTGTCTTCTCAATTCAGCTCAAGTGCGTAGGAGTGAAAGATTGAAGAAAAAACTCTCTGCTGACAAATCAAAGAAGGAACACACCAAGAAGAGGATAGGTAAACCGAAGGTTACGACCAACAAGATCAAACTCGATTATCTTCAGTCTCTCAGCCCGCTAAACAAAACTCAAGCAGAGTTGGTCATCAATTTGGCAGGAGTGGAACTTAAAGGTGGAATTGAAGAAGAGGTGAACAAGATGATATGGGACTAGCAATAAGGAGAAGGGTCGAAAGTTTTAGTTTCAGTCTAGTTTGGATGTTTTCAGTTTTTTAATGATGGTTTTAAGTTATTTCAGTAGTATTTTGCTTTTAAGGGTTGTTATGGTAAAGTGTCAAGGTGCTGGGAAGAGGTTGTTTTGGGTACCTTTTATCTGTTGGAAAGAGGTTCTGTTGGAAAGAGGTTTCGAATTGAGTCAGATTTTGTTTGCAATAGGAGCTAGATACTGGGGGCTTAAGGAGTTTGATTATGTGGGGGCTGATGGAACAAAAGGGGGAATTTTTTAGCTTGGAATGCAACAAAACTCAAGAAGATAGATTGCATCAAAAGCAACTATAGTCTATCAGTGACATTCAAATTCAACGGTGACCAAATTAAGATGACAGGAGTATATGGTCCCACTTCGGTTACACAAAGATGTGACTTCTTTAGAGATAATGGAAAGTATGCCTTTAGATGACACCCCGGGCTTCTATGTGGGGACTTCAATGTCACTTTACTACAAGGGGAGAGAACCAACCACAACAGCAGCAACTGGAGAGAATCCAATAAATTTTCAGACTTAATCATGGACTTAAACCTAATCAATCTGCCAATGAGAGGAAGAAGTTTCACTTGGTCCAACACAAGAGCTGAACCAACTATGGCAAAATTGGATCGTTTTTTGATGTCTGCAAACTGGAACAGCACTTTTCCTAATGCAACACAAGAAGCTCTGGCTAACACCTCATCAGACCACACACCGATCCTTCTCACTGCTCAAACAAATCACAGAAGAACGGTTTTTTTCAGATTCGAAAATGCTTGGTTAAGGTCACAGCCATTCAAATCCTTTGTAAGAGAACCTGGAACAATCAGGAGTTTGGCAGGCAACACCACTGGAGCTTAATAACAAGCTTAAGTCTGTACAAACGAAATAAAAATCTGGACAAGGGACAAAATCGGAAACTTTCAAAAAGCAAATAACCATTTGCAGAGACTACCTTGACTGGATAGGGAAGGTAGAGGAATCTAGAAGTATTACTAGAATGGAAAAATGGGTTAAAGTAACTTCAAAAGAAGGTACGGAACTGCGGTGTTAGAGGAAGATATTGGAGACAAAGGGCAAAGGTAAAATGGAACTGCAAGGCGATAGACATACAAATATTTCCACTCTCTAGCAACTTCCACCAAGAGGAATAATGTGATTCAGGCATAGAACAAGATGGAACCATGCCCGATCTCAAAACATGAAAGCAAGACATTTTGGGACTTCTAGTCAAATTGATGGGGACCGAAATCGACAACATGGCCAAACATAAACTGGAATCATTGTATAACAGCCCAAGATCCTTTTGCAAGATCTGACACTTCCATTTACACATGAGAGATTTGCAAGTAATCAAGAGTGGCCAGCCAACAAAAGTCCCGGGCCCGATGGTTTACAGGCGAATTTATAAGGAATTTCTGGAATCTCTGATCACGATATACACCGGTCTTCTCCAACGTTTTGGAAGAGAATTCAAATTTGAACAACCTAAACAACTCTTACATTGTGCTCATCCCAAGAAAGAGGAAGCAACGAATCCTAAAGATTTTAGGCCCATTAGTCTATTGCATGGCATTCAAAGAATCTTTTCTAAAATCCTTGCTATAGATTACAGCCGTTCATTCAGTTACTTGTAAGAGACACCAATCAGGATTCGTGAAGGGTAACATCACTGAGGGATTTCTTTACGCACAACAGGTGTTGCATCTCACAAGTGACAACACAATCCCAATTGCATTATTCAAAGCAGATATTCACAAAGCATTTGACACGGTAAGTTGGGAGTTCTTATGCAATGTGATGAAGGGTCTTGGATTCTCTGACAGGTGGATTAATCTCATCAGCACTTGTGTGCTCAAAGGACACTCTCAGATTATTATAAATGGTCTCCTAGGAAAAAAAAATTGTTTTGAAGAGGGGAGTGAGACAGGGGGATCCTCTTTTCCCGTTGCTATTCATTCTAGCAATGGATTTTCTTCCAAGATGGCTTGAAAAATTGGTTCAAAATGGTACATGGTGACTACCTTTCGAGAATATGAGACCATGCCTTCTATATGCAGATGACTCTTTGTTTTTTCTAAAACCGGAGTTGAGACAAATTCAAACACTCAAGGTTGTTCTATCTGCATTCACACACATCTCTGGACTACAAGTGAGCATGGAAAAGTCAGAGCTTTTACTTTCCAAAGATGCATCTCCTGATTCGCAGCAATTCACACATATCTTGGGATGCAGAGAGGGCACATTCCCTCTCACATATCTAGGATTACCCTTGTCAGACAAGAAATTGCCCAAGTCTGCCTTTTTACCACTCCTTCAAAAGATAAACAAGAGGGTTGCAAGGATGGGCAGCTAGACTACTCTCAATTGCAGGAAGAATTGTTCTCATCAATGCTGTCTTATCGTCTATTTCCACATATTTCATGTCGGTTATGAAATTACCAATTTGGGTAATAAATGAAATCGACAAAACAAGGCAGAAATTTCTTTGGAAGAACAGCACACTTGAAAGAGGAGGGATACATTTGGCTAATTGGGAATTGGTATGTATGCCAAAAGATTTTGGTGGACTTGGAATAATTGATCTAAGGGTGTTTAATGATGCATTAATGGCAAAATGGTACTGGTACTGGCATAAACCGGAGCAAAGGTTATGGAAAGTATTAGTGCAAGAGACAATGGCGGGGGAAAGACCGAGTGACTTGCCAGGAAGCAAATTTTTCACTTTGACATTGAAAATGCAAGAGATTTTTGTGATACAAGGATGAGGAAGCTAATCGGGAACGGGGAGAATACTTTATTTTGGCATCATAATTGGGGACATGGAATACTAAAGTATGTCTTCCGATTATTATATCAAAAATTGATGATCCAATAATCTCAGTTTCTCAAGCGCTTCAATCAAATTTCTTGCAAGAAATTGCCACCAGAGTCGATACAGAGAAGGAAATAGCACAGTTCGAAGAATTGCAGGCCATCATTTTAACACAAGACATTGTTCTCACAAGAGAAGATGACGTAAGATGGCCACTCACTTCAGATGGGAACTTCTCAGTTAAGTCCACTTACACGGAAATAAAGAATGAGCCAAGGGTAAAAGTGAGAATTCACAAAATCTGGAAATTGGCAGTACCTCCGAGAATGAAAGTCTTTGCTTGGTTAGTCTTTCATGATAAGATTTTGACAACAGAGAACCTAGCAAAAAGAGGTTGGCACTTACCGAGCAGATGCGTATTATGCAAAAGAGCTTCTGAAAATGTTTCCCACCTATTTTCAGAATGTCAGTTTACATTAGAAGTATATCAGGGTTTGAACAATATTCTCTGTTTACCACCAAGAAGCTGGAGAGAAGTGCTTAAGGAGACACAAGCACAGCATTGGATAGTTGATAAGAGGGGAGACACCAAATCTAAAGAAATGATGATCATTGCAATGTTCATTTGTTGGCGAGAAAGATGTTCAAGGACGTTCACAGAAGAGACAAAAGGGACGCTTCTGATAATTGAAGAAGTGCGACAGCAGTGGAATTTCATGCATTGAAATGTTTGGATGGCGATTGTACCTACTGTTCAAAACTGGAACGAAATCTGGTACTATTGTCCGGTACCGGCAGCACTAACAATGAGAATTTCCCTACTGGCGAGACTGGCAGCAGTAGAGAGTCAGGGTACTGGTACGAAAGTGACAAGCACAGTGGCGATGTTGGTACTGGTAGCACTGCCAAGACGAAGGAGCAATTAACAGTCCTAATGACCGGTACCGGTAACAGAGTCAGTGGGGAATACTTATTGGTAAGGGACCCAACACAAATGGCTAGCAGCAGTTGGGCCATTGGCCGCTGGTATGAGAAAATGAGGGCCAAAATGTTGCTCCTGTTACTGGTACAAGGACCGGTACCAATGCCACTGGAAGGACAGACGGATATTTAACTGCACATTTTACTTTTTCATTTTTACTTTTTAAGTTTCATTCATTTTAATTTTTCTTTTTTTTGGCCTCGTTTTTCTTTTGACAACTCAACAATCGTGAGTTGAACTTGTGTTTATGTTCTCGGTTACAAGTCTCTTGTACCGGTTTAATAAAATCAAATAGAGGCTTTGACCTCTATTTTTACTCAAAAAAAAAATTTTGCACTGCTATTCTCTTAGTTTAGACACTTCAATTTTCTTTGGTTTTTATTCATTTTCGCTTTCTGGATTTTGAATTTCTTTGTCGCACTATGGCTCAACTATTTTGAGCACTTTTTATCCTGTGTACTTTTTTTTTTGTTACAAACATTTTGTAACAATTTCTTTAGTAATCAAATATGGACATGATCCCTATTTTTTCTCAAAAAAACAACACCTTCCCTAAGTGAAACCGAAGATAAATGCATTAGCTGCTTTATCTTTGATTTTTTTTTTTGTCTTAAGTAAAATAAGTAAGTTATATTAAATTGTGTCTATATTCAAATACATATCGAGTTCAGATTTCAACGGACTAATGAACTTCAAATTCATTATACTCTTGAATTTTTAATGATTATATGAATTAGATCATGCGGATTTGAATTTTATCAGATATCTGACTGATCTTGATATGAGTTAATAAATTAGGTGTTGATTTGTTTTCAATTTGAATTTTAGTGAGTTATGTGTAATTTATGTGTGAGCCTCAGAGATAAACCGAGCAAGTCGGATTCTACTTGAATCGGATTCATATTTTTTGAATAGTTACTATTGGTAGTTTTGCTCAAATAACAAATTTATTCGAATTCGATCATTTAAGTTTTTAAATTTTGGTCAGTTTAGTTTAGGTTTGGACATTAGGTTTATCAAAAAAAAAAATTGTCTTTTCAAATTTTGCCACTTTTGACAACAGCTTCCCCATGTGAAATCGGTTGTTGTATATCAAAAAGATTAAAAAAGGGTTTGTAATTCAAAATGTAAGATACATTGCTTATATTCTGTCATGTTGGTAACAATTCATTCCTTCCACAAATTGGCTGAACATTATTTCAAGTAAACTTAATTAATATGAGAGAATTAAATTAAATTAACATAACATGACAATGAACAACACGTATCAGTATATCACCAACACCAAGTATAAGATAACATGTAGAAAGACTATTAGCCAGTGATGCTATTTACAATCCTCACGGCTATGCTAGAACTTACACCATTAAAAAAGAACAATAGAAAATGAAACAAAAAATTGCTATAGTACTAGACGGGATGGTCTATCTCGTCCATGATTTTTTCTGTTTAGTTAACTGGCTACGATTAACTGGACCGGATAGCGTTCTTTCTATATTTTGAGATTTCGTGAAATCGTATCAATTGTCAATATTTTTATTTTTTTTTCCAATTAATAAAAAAATCAAATCAACATCATCATGCCAAATTCATGCCATCTTTTCTTAAAGAAAATAGTCAAGGAACTTGTAATGTGGGTTTCTTGTTTCATCTTCTTCTGGTTGTGTTTCATATTGTACTGGTTATACTAGTTGTCGTTCATCTTGTACTGATTGTCTTTGATGTTCTACTGGTTGTCATTCAGCATCTTCAAGTTGTCTTTCTTATTGTAATGGTTGTCTTTCATATTCTATTGGTTGTCTTACATCTACTACTAGTTGTCTTACATCTACTATTGGTTGTAATTCATCTTATTCTAGTTTTCTTTCATCTTGTACTCGATGTCTTTCATGTTCTACTGGCTGTCTTTCATCTTCTTATAGTTGTGTTTCATCTTGTATTGGTTGTCTTTCATGTTCTTCTAGTTGTCTTTCATCATCTACTATTTGTCTTTCATCTACTACCGGTTGTATTTCATCTTCTTCAGGATGTCTTTCATGTTCTATTAGTTGTCTTTTATATTCTTCTAATTGTATTTTTTCTTCCTATAGTTGTATTTCATCATCTTCTAGTTATCTTTCATCTTATTATGGTTGTCTTCCATGTTCTACTGGTTGTCTTTCACGTTCGACTGCTTGTCTTTCATCTATTACTAGTTGTATTTTATCTTCTTCTAATTGTGTTTCAACTTGTACTGGTCGTCTTTCATGCTCTACTGGTTGACTTTCATGCTCTACTAGTTGTCTTTCACGTTCTACTGATTGTCTTTCAACTACTACTGGATGTATTTCATCTTCTTCTAGTTATCTTTCATGTTCTACTCGTTCTCTTTCATCTTTTTTTAGTTGTCTTTCATCTTGTACTGGTTGTCTTTCATGTTCTACTATTTGTCTTTCACGTTCTACTGGTTGTCTTTTACCTACTACTGGTTATATTTCATCTTCTTCTCGTTGTATTTCATCTTATACTGGTTGTCTTTCATTTTCTACTAGTTGTCTTTCATCTTCTTCCGGTTGTGTTTCATCTTTTACTGGTTGTCTTTAATGTTCTACTGTTTGTCTTTCACGTTCTACTAGTTGTCTTTCATCTACTACTGGTTGTATTTCATCTTATTCTAGCTGTCTATCATCTTGTACTAGTTATCTATCATCTCCTACTCGTTGTGTTTCATCTTATACTGGTTGTCTTTCATGTTGTACTAGTTGCTTTCATCTTGTACTTGTTGTCTTTCACATTCTATTGGTTGTCTTTCATTTACTGCTGGTGGTATTTCATCTTCTTCTAGTTGTATTTTATCTTGTACTTGTTGTCTTTCATATTTTTCTAGTTGTCTTTCATCTTCGACTGGTTGTCTTGCATGTTCTACTAGTTGTCTTTCACATTCTACTAGTTGTCTTTCATCTACTACTGGTTGTATTTCATCTTCTTATAGTTTTCTTTCATGTTCAGCTGGTTGTCTTTCATCTTGTACTGGTTGTCTTTCCTGTTTTGTTAGTTGTCTTTCATCTAATACCGGTTGTATGCATTATGTATTGGTTGTCTTTCGTGTTCTACCGATTGTCTTTCATCTACTACTGGTTGTTTCATCTTCTCCTAGTTATCTTTCATCTTGTACTGGTTGTTTTTTATGTTCTACTAATTGTCTTTTATATTCTTCTAGTTGTCTTTCATTTTCTTCTAGTTGACTTTCATATTGCACTGGTTGTCTTTCAAGTTCTATTCTTTGTCTTTCATCTACGACTAGTTGTATTTTATCTTCTTCTAGTCGTCTTTCATCTTGTACTGGTTGTCTTTCATGTTCTACTGGTTATTTTTCATCGTATACTAGTTGTCTTTCATGTTATACCGGTTGTCTTTCATCTACTACTGGTTTTTTCATCTTCTCCTAGTTATCTTTCATCATGTACATGTGTTTTTTCATGTTCTACTGGCTGTCTTTCATTTTCATCTAGTTGTCTTTTATTTCTTCTAATTGTATTTTAATTTCTTCCTCTAGTTGTATTTCATCATCTTCTAGTAGTATTCATCATGAGTTGGCTGTCATTGATGTTCTACTAGTTTTCTTTCACGTGTACTGGTTGTATTTCATCTTCTTCCGGTTGTATTTCATCTTGTATTACTTGTCTTTCATGATTTACTGATTGTCATTCATATTTTCTAGTTGTCTTTCATCTTGTACGGGTTGTCTTTCATGTTCAACTGGTTGTCTTTCATGTTCTACTTGTTATCTTTTATCTACTACTGGTTATATTTCATCTTCATGTAGTTGTCTTTAATGTTCAACTGGTTGTATTTCATCTTTTTTCTCGTTGTCTTTCATCTTGTACTGGTTGTTTTCTTTGTTCTGCAGGTTGTCTTTCATCTCCTACTGGTTGTATTTCATCTTATACTAGATGTCTTTTATGTTCTACCGGTTGTCTTTCATATACTACTGGTTGTTTCAGTTCTCCTAGTTATCTTTCATCTTGTACTGGTTGTTTTACATGTTCTACTAGTTGTCTTTCATTTTTTTTCTAATTGTCTTTCATCTTATACTGGTTGTTTTTCATGTTCTACAGGTTGTCTTTCACGTTCTATTGTTTGTCTTTCATCTACTTGTAGTATTTCATCTTCTTCTAGTTGTCTTTCATCTTGTGTTGTTTGTCTTTTCATCTACTACTAGTTGTTTAATCTTCTCCAAATTATCTTTCATCTTGTACTGGTGGTTTTTCAAGTTCTACTAATTGTCTTTCATTTTTTTCTAGTTGTCTTTCATCTTGTACTGGTTGTCTTTCATCTACTACTGGTTGTTTCATCTTCTCCTAGTTATCTTCTTGTAATGGATGTTTTCATGCTCTACTAATTGTCTTTCATTTTCTTCTAGTTGTCTTTCATCTTCTACTGGTTGTCTTTCATGTTCTACTGGTCGTTTCATCTACTACTGGTTGTTCTATTGTTTATTTTTCATCTACTACTAGATGTATTTCATCTTTTTCTAGTTGTCTTTCATCTTATACTGGTTGTCTATTATGTTCTGTAGTTGTATTTCACATTCTACAGGTTGTCATTCAGCTTCTTCTGGTTGTATTTCTTCTTGTACTGGATGTCTTTCATGTTCTATTTTGTACTTTGTACTTGTTGTCTTTCATGTTTTACTGGTCATTTTTTATTTTCTTCTAGTTATCTTTCATATTATACTCGTTGTTTTTCCTCTTCGAGTAGATCTTTTTCATCGTATTCTAGTTGTCTTTTATTATCTACTATTTGTCTTTCATCTACTACTACTTGTACTAGTTGCCTTTGTTATACCGATTGTTTTTCATCTACTTATTGTTGTTTCATCTTCACCTAGTTATCTTTCATCTTGTAAATGTTGTTTTTCATGTTCTATTGGTTGTCTTTCATTTTCTTCTAATTGTCTTTCGTCTTGTACTGGTTGCCTTTCATGTTCTACTGGTTGTCTTTCACGTTTTATTGTTTGTCTTTAATCTACTACTAGTTGTATTTCACTTTCTTCTAGCTGTGTTTCATCTTCTTCTTGTTGTCCTTAATGTTCTACTGGTTGTCATTCAACTTCTTCTAGTTGTATTTCTACTTGTACAGGTTGTCTATCATGTTTTACTGGTTGTCTTTGATGTTATACTGTTTGTCACTCAGCTTGTACTGGTTGTCTTTCTTGTTCTGCCGATTGTCTTTCATCCACTACTGCTTGTATTTCATCTACTAATGCTTGTATTTCATCTTGTACTAGTTGTCGTTCATCTTGTACAAGTTGTATTTCATGTTTCACTGGTTGTCTTTCATTTACTACTGGTTGTCATTCATGTTCTACTGGTTGTACTAGTTATATTTTACCTTGTTCTAGTTGTCTTTCTTGTTGTACTGGTTGTCATTCATGTTCTACTAGTTGTGTTTCATCTTCTTCTAGTTGTGTTTCATCTTGTAATGGTTGGCTTTCATGTTCTACATGTAGTCTTCATCTGCAACTAGTTGTATTTCATCTTTTTCTAGTAGTATTTCATCTTGTACTGGTTGTCTTTCTACTACTACTGGTTGTATTTCATCTTCTTCTAGTAGTTTTTCATCTTGTACTGGTTGTCTTTCATTTTTACGGATTATTTTTCATCTTCTTCTAGTTGTCTTTCATATTGTACTGGTTGTTTTTCATCTTTGAGTAGTTCTTTTTTATCGTATTCTCATTGTCTTTCACCATCTACTATTTGTGTTTCATCTACTACTTGATATATTTCATCTTCTTCTCGTTGTGTTTCATTTTCTTCTAGTTGTCTTTAATGTTGTACTAGTTGTCATTCAGCTTCTTCTAGTTGTCTTTTATCTTGTACAGGTTGTCTATCATGTTCAACTGGTTGTTTTCGGTGTTATACTGGTTGTCATTCATCTTGTGTTATACTGGTTGTCTTTCTTGTTATGCCGGTTGTCTTTCATCTACTACTGGTTGTATTTCATTTACTACTAGTTATCTTTCATCTTGTACTAGTTGTCTTTCATCTTGTACTAGTTGTATTTCATGTTTCAGTGGTTGTCTTTCATCTACTACTGGTGTCATTCATGTTCTACTGGTTGTCTTTCATCTACTACAGGTTATATTTCACCTTGTTCTAGTTGTCTTTCTTGTTATACAGGTTGCCATTCATGTTCTACTAGTTGTCTTTCATCTTCTTCTAGTTGTCTTTCATCTTTTTCTAGTTGTGTTTCATCTTGTAATGGTTGTCTTACATGTTCTACATGTAGTCTTTCATCTGCTACTAGTTGTAATACATTTTTTTCTAGTAGTATTTCATCTTGTACTAGTTGTCTTTAATTTCTACTGGTTGTCTTTCCACTACTACTGGTTGTATTTCATCTTCTTCTAGTAGTTTTCCATCTTGGACTGGTTGTCTTTCATTTTTACTGGTTATTTTTCATCTTTTTCTTGTTGTCTTTCATATTGTACTGGTTGTTTTTCATCTTTGAGTAGTTCTTTTTCATCATATTCTAGTTGTCTTTCATCATCTACTATTTGTCTTTCATCTACTACTAGATGTATTTCATCTTATTGTCTTTCATGTTCTACTAGATGTCTTTCATCTTCTTCTAATTATATTTTTTTCGTCCTCTAGCTGTATTTCATCATCTTCAAGTAGTATTTCATCTTGTGTTGGCTGTTTTTAAAGTTCTACTGGTTGTCTTTCACGTGTACTGGTTGTTTTTCATCTACTACTGGTTGTATTTCATCTTCTTCCATTTTTCTTTCATCTTGTACAGGTTGTCTTTCATGTTCTACAGGTTGCTGATTGTCAATCATACTAGTTTTCTTTCACATTTTACTGGTTGTATTTCATCTTCTTCTAGCTGTGTTTCATGTTCCACAGGTTGTCTTTTATCTTTTTTCTCGTTGTCTTTCATCTTGTATGAGTTGTCTTTTCATCTACTACTGGTTATATTTCATCTTGTACTAGTTGCTTTTTGTGTTCTGCCGGTTGTATTCATCGACTAGTGGTTGTTTCATTTTCTTCTAGTTGTCTTTCATCTTGTACTGGTTGTCTTTCATGTTCTACTGGTTGCCTTCACGTTTTATTGTTGTATTTCATCTTCTTATAGTTGTGTTTATCATGCACTGGTTGTTTTCCATTTTCTATTGGTTGTCATTCAGCTTCTTCTAGCTGTCTTTCATCTTGTACATGTTGTCTATCATGTTCTACTAGTTGTCTTTCAAGTTCTACTGGTTGTCTTATAACAACTACTAGTTGTAATTCATCTTCCTCTAGTTCTCTTTCATGTTATACTGGTTGTCTTTCATGTTATACTAGTTGTTTTCATCTTCTTCTGCTTGTGTTTAATCTTTCACTAGTTTTCTTTCATGTACTACTGGTTGTTTCATCTTCTCCAAGTTATCTTTCATCTTGTACTGGTTGTTTTCATGTTCTACTAGCTGTCTTTCATTTTCTTCTAGTTGTCTTTCGTCTTGTACTGGTTGTCTTTCATGTTCTACTTATTGTCTTTCATGCTCTACTGGTTGTTTCATCTACTACTGGTTGTTCTATTGTTTGTTTTTCATCTACTACTAGATGTATTTCATTTTCTTCTAGTTGTCTCTCATCTTGTACTGGTTGTCTATTATGATCTACTGATTGTATTTCACGTTCTACTGGTTGTCTTACAACTACTACTTGTTGTCATTCAGCTTCTTCTAGTTGTCTTTCATCTTGTACTGGTTGTCTTTCATGTTCTATTGGTTGTCATTCAGCTTCTTCTAGTTGTCTTTCATCTTGTACTTGTTGTCTTTCAAGTTTCTATTATTTGTCTTTCACGTTCAACTGGTTGTCTTTGATGTTCTACTAGTTGTCTTCCATTTTGTACTGGTAGTCTTTTATGTTTTACTGGTTATTTTTCATCTTCTTCTAGTTGTCTTTCATATTGTACTGGTTGTTTTTCATCTTCGAGTAGTTCTATTTCATCGTATTCTAGTTGTTTTTCATTATATACTATTTGCCATTCATCTACTACTGGATGTATTTCATCTTCTTCTCGTTGTCCTTCATGCCCTACTGGTTGTTTTTCATCTTCTTCTAATTTTTTTTTTCCTCCTCTAGTTGTATTTCGTCATATTCAATTAGTATTTCATCTTGTGTTGGCTGTCTTTTGTGTTCGACTGGTTATCTTTCACGTGTCCTGGTTTTTTTTCATCAAATACTGGTCGTATTTCATCTTCTTCCATTTGTCTTTCATATTTTTCTAGTTGTCTTTAATCTTGTACTGGGTGTCTTGCCTGTTCTACTAGTTTTCCTTCACGTTTTACTGGTTGTCTTTCATCTACTATTGGTTGTACATCTCCTTCTAGTTGTGTTTCATGTTCAACTGGTTGTCTTTCATCATTTTATAGTTGTCTTTCATATTGTACTGGTTCTCCAGTTCTGCTGGTTATCTTTCATCTACTACTGGTTGTGTTTCATCTTGTACTAGTTGTCTTTCATGTTATACCGATTGTTTTTCATCTACAACTTGTTATTTTTCATGTTCTACTGGTCGACTTTCATGTTCTATAGGTTGCCTTTCATGTTTTATTGTATGTCTTTTATCACCTACTAGTTGTATTTCATCTTCTACTAGTTGTGTTCCATTTGTTTCTAGTTTTCTATAATGTTGTACTGGTTGTCAATCATGTTCTACTGGTTGTAATTCAGCTTCTTCTAGTTGTCTTTCATCTTGTACAGGTTGTCTATCATGTTCAATAGGTTGTCATTCAGCATGTGTTGGTTGTCTTTCATCTACTACTGGTTGTATTTCATCTACAACTGATTGTATCTCATCTACATCTGATTGTATCTCATCTTGTACTAGTTGTCTTTCATCTTGTACTAGTTGTTTTCATGTTCTACTAGTTGTCTTTCATTTTCTTCTAGTTGTCTTTCGTCTTGCACTGGTTGTCTTTCATGTTCTACTGATTATTTCATCTACTACTAGTTGTTCTATGGTTTGTTTTTCATCTACTACTAGATAAATTTCATCTTCTTCTAGTTGTCTTTCATCTTGTACTGGTTGTCTATTATGATCTACTGATTGTATTTCACGTTCTACTGGTTGTCTTACAGCTACTACTTGTTGTCATTCAGCTTCTTCTAGTTGTCTTTCATCTTATACTGGTTGTCTTTAATGTTCTATTGGTTATCATTCAGCTTCTTCTAGTTGTTTTTCATCTTGTACTAGTTGTCTTTTAAGTTCTATTGTTTGTCTTTCACGTTCTACTGGTTGTCTTTCACGTTCTACTAGTTATCTTTTATATTGTACTGGTTGTCTTTTATGTTTTACTGGTTATTTTTCATCCTCTTCTAGTTGTCTTTCATATTGTACTGGTTGTTTTTCATCTTCAAGTAGTTCTTTTTCATCATATTCTACTTGTCTTTCATTATATACTATTTGTCTTTCATCTACTACTGGATGTATTTCATCTTCTTCTCGTTGTCCTTCTAATTGTATTTTTTTTCTTCCTCTAGTTGTATTGCATCATCTTCAATTAGTATTTCATCTTGTGTTGGCTGTTTTTCGTGTTCTACTGGTTGTTTTTCACGTGTACTGGTTGTTTTTCATCTACTACTGGTTGTATTTAATATTCTTCCATTTGTCTTTCATATTTTTCTAGTTGTCTTTCATATTGTACTGGGTGTCTTGCATGTTCTATTAGTTTTCTTTCACATTTTACTGGTTGTCTTTCATCTACTTCTACTGGTTGTACATCTTCTTCTAGTTGTCTTTCATGTTAACTGGTTGTCTTTCATCTTTTTATAGTTATATTTCATAATGTACTGGTTGTCTCCAGTTCTGCTGGTTGTCTTTCATCTACTACTGGTTGTGTTTCATCTTGTACTAGTTGTCTTTCATGTTATACCGATTGTTTGTCATCTACAACTTGTTGTTTCATCTACTCCAAGTTATCTTTTATCTTGTACAGGTTGTTTTTTATGTTCTACTGGTTGTCTTTCATTTCTTCTAATTGTCTTTCATCTTGTACTAGTTGTCTTTCATTTTCTACTGGTTGCCTTTCATGTTTTATTGTTTGTCTTTCATCTACTACTAGTTGTATTTCATTTTCTTCTAGTTGTGTTTCATCTTCTTCTAGTTGTCTTTAATGTTGTACTGGTTGTCGTTCATGTTCTACTGGTTGTCATTCAGTTTTTTCTTGTTGTCTTTCATCTTGTATAGGTTGTCTATCATGTTCAACTGGTTGTCTTTGGTGTTATACTGGTTGTCATTTAGCTTGTGCTGGTTGTCTTTCTTGTCATGTCGGTTGTCCTGCATCTACTGCTGGTTGTATTTCAGTACTACTGGTTGTAGTTCATCTTGTACAAGTTGAATTTCATGTTTCACTTGTTGTTTTTAATGTACTACTGGTTGTCATTTATATTCTACAGGTTGTCTTTCATCTACTACTGGTATATATATTTCATCTTGTTCTAGTTGTCTTTCTTGTTGTACTGGTTGTATTTCATTTACTACTGGTTGTATTTCATCTTCTTCTAATTGTGTTTCATGTTCCACTGGTTGTCATCTTTTTATAGTTGTCTTTCATATTGTACTGGTTGTCTCCAATTCTGCTGGCTGTCTTTCATCTACTACTGGTTGTGTTTCATGTTATACCGATTGTTTTTCATCTACAACTTGTTGTTTCATCTTCTCCTAGTTATCTTTCATCTTGTACAGGTTATTTTTCATGTTCTACTGGTTGTCTTTCATTTTCTTCTAATTGTCTTTCACCATGTACTGGTTGTCTTTCTTGTTCTACTGGTTGCCTTTCACGCTTTATTGTTTGTCTTTCATCTACTACTAGTTATATTTCATCTTCTTCTAGTTATGTTTCATCTTCTTCTAGTAGTCTTTAGTACTGGTTGTCATTCAAGTTCTATTATTTGTCATTCAGCTTCTTCTAGTTGTATTTCATCTTGGGCAGGTTGTCTATCATGTTCTACTGGTTGTCTTTGGTGTTATACTGGTTGTCATTCAGCTTGTACTGGTTGTCTTTCTTATTCTGCCGGTT
The DNA here is from genome assembly GCA_025461045.1 of Carex parvula. NCBI lineage: Eukaryota > Viridiplantae > Streptophyta > Magnoliopsida > Poales > Cyperaceae > Carex > Carex parvula. The sequence goes on along the minus strand of JAJGRW010000091.1, from coordinate 471,253 downwards.
GTCTTTCATCTACTAATGGTTGTATTTCATCTACTACTGGTTGTATTTCATCATGTACTAGTTGTCGTTCATCTTGTACTAGTTGTCTTTTCATCTACTACTGGTTCTATTTCATCTTGAACTAGTTGCATTTTGTGTTATGCCAGTTGTCTTCCATCTATTACTCGTTGTCTTTCATTTTCTTCTAGTTGTCTTTCATCTTGTACTGGTTGTCTTTCATGTTCTACTGGTTGCCCTTCACGTTTTATTATTTGTCATTTAACTTCTTGTAGTTGTGTTTCATCATGCACAGGTTGTTTTTCATGTTCTACTGGTTGTAATTCAGTTTCTTCTACCTGTCTTTAATCTTGTACAAGTTGTCTATCATCTTGCACTGGTTGTCTTACAACAACTACTGGTTGTAATTCATCTTCTTCTAGTTGTATTTCATCTTGTACTGGTTGTCTTTCATGTTATACTAGTTGTCTTTCATCTTCTTCTGGTTGTGTTTCATCTTTTACTGGTTGTCTTTCATGTTCTACTGGATGTCTTTCATTTTTTTCCAGTTGTGTTTGATCTTGTAATAGTTGTCTTTCTTGTTCTATCACTTTCTACTAGTTGTATTTCATCTTTTTTTCTAGTTGTATTTCATCTTGTACATATTGTATTTAATGTTCTAATGGTTGTCTTTCCTGCTCTGCTGGTTATCTTTTCAACTACTACTGGTTGTATTTCATCTTCTTCTAGTTGTATTTCATTTTGTGATGACTGTCTTTCATGTTCTACTGGTTGTCTTTCATCTACTACTAACTGTATTTCATTTTCTTTGAGTTGTATTTCATCTTGTACTGGTTGTCTTTCATGTTCTACTGGTTGTTTTTGATATTTTTCTAGTTGTCTTTTATCTTTTACTGGTTGTCTTTCACGTTCTACTAGTTGTCTTTCATCTAACTGGTTGTATTTCAACTTTCTGTAGTTGTCTTTCATCTTTTTCCGGTAGTGTTTCGTTCTATTGTTTGTTTTTCATGTTCTACTAGCTGTCTTTCATCTACTACAGGTTGTATTTAATCTTATTCTAGTTATCTTTGATCTTGTACTAGTTGTCTTTCATGTTCTACTGATTGTCTTTCATGTTCTACTGGTTGCCTTCCATCTACTACTGGGTTTTTTTTTTGTAGTTCTTTTTAATCTTGTATTGGTTGTCTTTCCTGCTTTGCTAGTTGTGTTTCATCTTCTTCTAGTTGTCTTTCATATTGTACTAGTTGTCTTTCACATTCTACCGGTTGTTTTTCTCATCTACTACTGGTTGTATTTAATGTTCTACTGGTTGTCTTTCATATTTTTCTAGTTGTCTTTCACCTTGTACTGGTTGTCTTACATGTGATACTAGTTTTTTTTTCACATTTTACTGGTTGTATTTCATCTTCTTCTAGTTGTGTTTCATGTTTCATAGGTTGTCTTTCATCTTTTTATAGTTGTCTTTCATATTGTACTGGTTGTCTCTAGTTCTGCTGGTTGTCTTTCATCTACTACTGGTTGTGTTTCATCTTGTACTAGTTACCTTTCATGGTATACCGATTGTTTTTCATCTACAACTTGTTGTTTCATCTTCTCCTATTTATCTTTTATCTTGTACTGGTTGTCTTTCATGTTCTACTGGTTGCCTTTCACGTTTTATTGTTTGTATTTCATCTACTACTAGTTGTAATTATCCTTCTAGTTGTGTTTCATCTTCTTCTAGTTGTTTTTAATGTGGTACTGGTTTTTCATTCATGTTCTACTGGTTGTCATTCAGCTTCTTCTAGTTGTCCTTCATCTTTTTCTCGTTGTCTTTCATCTTGTACTAGTTGCATTTCGTGTTCTGCCGGTTGTCTTTCATCAGCTCCTAGTTGTCTTTCAATTTGTGTTGGTTGTCTTTCATGTTCTACTGGTTGTCTTTCATCTACTACTGTTGTATTTCATCTTCTTCCAGTTTTCTTACATGTTCTACTGGTTGTTTTGCTTATTTATCTAGTTGTCTTTCATCTTGAACTGGTTGTCTTGCATGTTCTACTAGTTGTCTTTCACGTTCTATTGGTTGTCTTTCATCTACTACTGGTTGTATTTCATTATCTTCTAGTTGTCTTTCATCTTATTCAAGTAGTGTTCAATCTTTCACTAGATGTATTTCATGTTTCTGTTGGTTGTCTTTCATCTATTACTGATTGTCTTTCATCTACTACATGTTGTGTTTAATCTGATTCTAGTTATCTTTCATCTTGTGTTGGTTGTGTTTCATGTTCTCCTGGTTGCCTTTCATCTACTACTAGTTGTATTTTATCTTTTTCTAGTTGTGTTTCATCTTGTACTGGTTCTCTTTCCTGCTTTGCTAGTTGACTTTCATATTCTTCTAGTTGTCTTTCATCTTGTACTAGTTGTCTTTCACGTTCTACCGTTTGTTTAACTCATCTACTACTGGTTGTCTTTAATGTTCTATTGGTTGTCTTTTATATTTTTCTAGTTCTTTTTCATCTTGTACTGGTTGTCTTTCATGTTCTACAAGTTGTCTCTCAAGTCTACTGGATGTCTTTCATGTACTACTGGTTGTATTTCATATTTTCTAGTTTTCTTTCATATTTAACTGGTTGTATTTCATCCTTTTCGCGTTGTCTTTCATCTTGTACTAGTTGTCTTTCCTGTTCTTCTGGTTGTCTTTCATCTACTACCGGTTGTATTTCATCTTGTACAAGTTGACTTTCCTGTTCTACCGGTTGTCTTTCATCTTTTTCTCGTTGTCTTTAATCTTGTACTAGTTGTCTTTCCTGTTATGCGTGTTGTCCTTCATCTACTACTGCTTGTATTTCATCCTGTACTAATTGTCTTTCATGTTCTATGGGTTGTCTTTCATCTACTACCGGATGTTTCATCTTCTCCTAGTTATCTTCATCTTGTACTGGTTGTTTTTCATGTTCTACAGGTTGTCTTTCATTTTCTTCTAGTTGTCATACGTTTTCTTCTTGTTGTCTTTAATGTTGTACTGTTGTCTTACATGTTCAACTAGTTATTTTTCACATTCTAATGTTTGTCTTGTATGTCATCTTCTTCTAGCTGTCTTTCATCTTGTGCTCGTTGTCATTCATGTTCAACTGGTTGTCTTTCATCTTTTTCTCATTGTATTTCATCTTGTACTGGCTGTCTTTCTTGTTCTGCTGGTTGTCTTTCATCTACTACTGGTTGTATTTCATCTACTACTGATTGTATTTCATCTTGTACTAGTTGTCTTTCATCTTGTACTGGTTGTATTTCATGTTACACTGGTGGTCTTTCATCTAATACTAGTTGTCATTCATGTTCTACTGATTGTATTTCACCTTGTTCTAGTTGCTTATTGTACTGGTTGACATTCATATTCTACTGGTTGTCTTTCATCTTTATTCTAGTTGTGTTTCTTCTTGTAATGGTTGTTTTTCATGTTTAATTGGTTGTCTTTCATGTTCTTCTAGTTGTCTTTCATATTGTACATGTTGTTTTTCATCTTCGAGTAGTTCTTTTTCATCGTATTATACTGGATGTCTTTCATTTTCTTCTAGTTGTCTTTCGTTTTCTTCTAGTTGTCTTTCATTTTTTTGTGCTGGTTATCTTTTAGTATCTACTTGTTGTCTTTCACGTTCTACTGGTAGTCTTGTATTTCATCTTCTTCTAGTTGTCTTTCATCTAGTACTGGTTGTCATTCATGTTCTACGGGTTGTCCTTCATCTACTAATGGTTGTATTTCACGTTCTTCTAGTTGTCTTTAATGATGTACTGGTTGTCTTTCATGTTTTTCTAGTTGTGTTTCATCTTGTAATTGTTGTCTTTCATGTTCTAGTGGTTGTATTTCCTGCTCTGCTGATTGTCATTCATGTTCTCCTGTTTGTCTTTCATCTACTACTGGTATCTTCTTCTAGTTGTCTTTCTTCTTGTACTGGTTGTCATTCGTGTTCTACTGGTTGTCTTTCATGTACTACTGTATCTTTCATGTTCTACTGGTTGTCTTCACGTTCTACTAGTTGTCTTTCGTCTACCACTGGTTGTATTTCATCTTCTTCTAGTTGTCTTTCGTTTTGTGATGGTTGTCTTTCATGTTATATTAGTTTTCATTTATCTTCTTTCGATTATGGTTCATCTTGTACTGGTTGTCTTTCATCATCTAGTAGTTCTTTTTTATCTTCTTCTAGTTGTCTTTTATCATCTACTATTTGTCTTTCATCTACTACTGGACGTATTTCATCATCTTCTGGTTGTCTTTCATGTTCTACTGGTTGTCTTTCATCTTGTACTGGTTGTCTTTCCTGCTCAGCTAGTTGTCTTTCGTCTTCTTCTAGTAGTCTTTCATCTTGTAATGGTTGTCATTCATGTTCTACTGGTTGTCTTTCACGTTCCACTTGATGTCTTACAACTACAACTGGTTGTAATCATCTTCTTCTAGTTGTCTTTCATCTTGTACTGGTTGTCTTTAATAATCTACTGATTGTCTTTCATCTCTTCTAGTTGTGTTTCATCTTGTACTAGTTGTCATTCATGTTCTACTAGTTGTTTTCCATGTTCCACTGGTTGTCTTTCATCTACAACTGGTTGCATTTCATTTTTTTCTAGTTGTCTTTCGTCTTATGCGGGGTTTTCTTTCATGTTATACTAGTTTTCATTCATCTTCTTACGATTATGTTTCATCGTTTACTGGTTGTCTATTATGTTCTTTGTTTGTCTTTGACGTTGTATTGGTTGTATTTCATCTACTACTGGTTGTATTTCATCTTATTCTAATTGTCTTTCATCTTGTACTTGTTGTCATTCATGTTCTAGTGGTTGTCTTTCATGAACTACTGTCTCTTTCATGTTTTACTGGTTGTCTTTCATCTGCTACTAATTGTATTCCATGTTCTTCATGTTTTGTTCATTTTGTACTGGTTGTCATTCATGTTTTACCAGTTCTCCCTCATATCCTTTTGGTTGTGTTTCATCTTGTATTGGTTGTTTTTCATGTTCTACTGGTTGTCTTTCTTCTACTACTGGTTGTATTTCTTTTTATTCTAGTTGTCTATCATATTGTATAGGTTGTCTTTCATGCTCTACTGTTGGTTTTTTATGTTCTACTAGTTGTCTTTCATCAACTACTGGTTGTCTTTCATCTACTACTGGTTGTATTTCACCTTCTACTAGTTGTCTTTCATGTTGTACTGGTTGTCTTTCATGTTCTATTGGTTGTCATTCAGCTTCTTCTAGTTGTATTTCAACTTGTATTTGTTGTCTTTCAAGTTCTATTGTTTGTCTTTCACGTTCTACTAGCTGTCTTTCATTTTGTACTGGTTGTCTTTCATGGTTTACTGGTTGTTTTTTCATGTTCTTCTAGTTGTCTTTCGTATTGTACTGGTTGTTTTTCACCTTCGAGTAGTTCTTTTTTGTCGTATTCTAGTTGTCTTTCATTATATACTATTTGTCATTCATCTACTACTTGATGTATTTCATCTTCTTCTCGTTGTCCATCATGTTCTACTGTTTGTCTTTCATCTTGTTCTAATTGTATTTTTTTTTCTTCCTCTCGTTGTATTTCGTCATCTTCAATTAGTATTTCATCTTGTGTTTGCTGTCTTTCATATTCTACGGGTTGTCTTTCATGTGTACTGTTGTTTTTCATCTACTACTGGTTGTAATTCATCTTCTTCCGTTTGTCTTTCATAATTTTCTAGTTTTCTTTCATCTTGTACTGGGTGTGTTGCATGTTCTACTAGTTTTCTTTCATGTTTTACTGGTTGTCTTTCATCTACTACTGCTTGTACATCTTCTTCTAGTTGTGTTTCATGTTCAACTGGTTGGCTTTCATCTTTTTCTAGTATTCTTTCATATTGTACTGGTTGTCTCTAATTTTGCTGGTTGTGTTTTATCTACTACTTGTTGTATTTCATCTTTTACTAGTTGCCTTTCATGTTATACCGATTGTTTTTAATGTACTACTGTTTGTTTCATCTTCTCCTAGTTATCTTTCATCTTTTGTACTGGTTGTTTTCATGTTATTCAAGTTTGTCTTTCGTCTTGTACTTGTTGTCTTCCATGTTCTACTGATTGCTTTCATGCTATACTGGTTGTTTCATCTACTACTGGTTGTTATATTGTTTATTTTGCATCTACTACAAGATGTATTTCATCTTCTTCTAGTTGTCTTTCATCTTGTACTGGTTGTCTATTATGATATACAGATTGTATTTCACGTTCTACTGGTTGTCATTCAGCTTCTTCTAGTTTTCTTTCATCTTGTACGAGTTGTCTTTCATATTCTACTGGTTGTCATTCAGCATCTTCTAGTTGTCTTTCATCTTGTACTTGTTGTCTTTCAAGTTCTATTGTTTGTCTTTCACGTTCTACTGATTGTCTTTCACGTCTACTATTTGTCTTTCATTTGTACTGGTTGTCTTTCATGGTTTACTGGTTATTTTCATCTTCTTCTAGTTGTATTTCATATTGTACTGGTTGTTTTTCATCTTCGAGTAGTTCTTTTTTATCGTATTCTAGTTGTCTTTCATTATATACTATTTATCTTTCATCTACTACTGGATGTATTTCATATTCTTCTCGTTGTCTTTCATGTTCTACTGTTTGTCTTTCATCTTCCTCTAATTGTATTTTTTTTTCATCCTCTAGTTGTATTCATCCTCTTCAGTATATTTCATCTTGTGTTTGATGTCTTTCAGGTTCTACGGGTGGTCTTTCACGTGTACTGGTTGTTTTTCATCTACTACTGGTTGTATTTCATCTTCTTCCATTTGTCTTTCATATTTTTCTAGTTGTCTTTCATCTTGTACTAGGTATCTTGCATATTCTACTAGTTTTCTACCACGTTTTACTGGTTATCTTTCATGTACTACTGGTTGTACATCTTCTTCTAGTTGTGTTTCATGTTCAACTGATTGTCTTTTATCTTTTTTCTAGTTGTCTTTCATATTGTACTGGTTGTCTCTAATTCTACTGGTTGTGTTTCGTCTACTACTGGTTGTATTTCATCTTGTACTAGTTGCCTTTCATGTTATACCGATTGTTTTTTCGTGTACAACTAGTTGTTACATCTTCTCCTAGTTATCTTTCACCTTGTACTGGTTGTTTTCTTGTTCTACTAGCTGTCTTTCGTCTTGTACTGGTTGTCTTTCATGTTCTACTGATTGTCTTTCATGCTCTATTGTTTGGTTTTCATCTACTACTAGATATATTTCATCTTCTTCTAGTTGTCTTTCATCTTGTACTGGTTGTCTATTATGATCTACTGATTGTATTTCACATTCTACTGGTGGTCTTACAACTACTACTTGTTGTCATTCAGCTTCTTCTAGTTGTCTTTCATCTTGTACTAGTTGTCTTTCAGCTTCTTCTAGTTGTATTTCATCTTATATTTGTTGTTTTTCAAGTTCTATTGTTTGCCTTTCACATTCTCCTGGTTGTTTTTGACGTTCTACTAGTTGTCTTTCATTTTGTATGTCTTTCATGTTTTACTAGTTATTTTTCATCTTCTTCTAGTTGTCTTTGATATTGTACAGGTTGTTTTCCATCTTCGAGTAGTTCTTTTTCATCGTATTCTTGTTGTCTTTCATTATATATTATTTGTCTTTCATCTACTACTGGAAGTATTTCGTCTTCTTCTCGTTGTCCTTCATGTTCTACTGGTTGTCTTTCATCTTCCTCTAATTTTTTTTTCTTCCTCTAGTTGTATTTCATCATCTTCAATTAGTATTTCATCTTCTTCTCGCTGTCTTTCATGTCTACTGGTTGTCTTTCACGGGTACTGGTTGTCTTTCATCTAATACAGGTTGTATTTCATCTTCTTCCATTTGTCTTTCATATTATTCTAGTTGTCTTTCATCTTGTACTAGGTGTCTTGCATGTTCTACTAGTTTTCTTTCATGTTTTACTGGTTGTCTTTCATCTACTACTAGTTGTACATCTTTTATAGTTGTATTTCATATTGTACTGGTTGTCTCCAGTTCTGCTTGTTATCTTTCATCTAATACTGGTTGTGTTTCATCTTGTACTAGTTGCCTTTCATGTTATACCGATTGTTTTCATCTACAACTTGTTGTTTTTCATGTTCTACTGGTTGTCTTTCATTTTCTTATAATTGTTTTTCATCTTGTACTGGTTGACTTTCATGTTCTACTGGTTGCCTTACACGTTTTATTGTATGTCTTTTATCTACTACTAGTTGTATTTTATCTTATTCTAGTTGTCTTTCATCTGCTTCTAGTTGTCTATAATGTTGTACTGGTTGTCATTCATGTTCTACTGGTTGTTATTCAGCTTCTTCTAGTTGTCTTTCATCTTGTACAAGTTGTTTATCATGTTCAATTGGTTGTCATTCAGCTTGTGTAGGTTGTCTTTCATCTACTACTGGTTATATTTCATCTACAACTGGTTGTATTTCATCTTGTACTAGTCTTTCATCTTGTACTGGTTGTTTTCATGTTCTACTAGCTGTCATTCAATTTCTTCTAGTTGTCTTTCGTCTTGTACTGGTTGTTTTTCATGTTCTACTGATTGTCTTTTCTTGTTCTACTGGTTGTTTCATCTACTACTAGTTGTTCTATTGTTTGTTTTTCATCTACTGCTAGATGTATTTCATCTTCTTTTAGTTGTCCTTCATCTTGCACTGGTTGTCTATTATGATCAACTGATTGTATTTCATGTTCTACTGGTTGTCTTACAACTACTACATGTTGTCATTCAGCTTCTTCTAGTTGTTTTTCATCTTGTACTGGTTGTCTTTAATGTTCTATTGGTTGTCATTCAGCTTCTTCTAGTTGTCTTTCATCTTGTACTTGTTGTCTTTCAAGTTCTATTGTTTGTCTTTCACGTTCTACTGGTTGTCTTTCACGTTCTACTAGTTGTCTTTTATTTTGTACTGGTTGTCTTTCATGTTTTACTGGTTATTTTTCATCTTCTTCTAGTTGTCTTTCATATTGTACTGGTTGTTTTTCATCTTCGAGTAGTTTTTTTTCATCGTATTCTACTTGTCTTTCGTCATATACTATTTGTCTTTCATCTACTACTATGTATTTATCTTCTTCTCATTGTCATTGAACTTCTACTGGTTGTCTTTCATCTTCTTCTAATTGTATTTTTTTTCGTCCTCTAGTTGTATTGCATCATCTTCAATTAGTATTCATCTTGTGTTGGGCTGTCTTTTGTGTTCTACTAGTATATCTTCTTCTAGTTGTGTTTCATGTTCAAACTGGTTGTCTTTCATCTTTTTATAGTTGTCTTTCATAATGTACTGGTTGTTTCATGTTCTGCTGGTTGTCTTTCATCTACTACTGGTTGTGTTTAATCTGGTACTAATTGTCTTTCCTGTTATACCGATTGTTTTTCATCTATAACTTGTTGTTTCATCTACTCCTAGTTATCTTTTTATCTTCTACGTGTTGTTTTTCATGTTCTACTTGTTGTCTTTCATTTTCTTCTAATTGTCTTTTCATATTGTACTAGTTGTCTTTCATATTCTACTGGTTGCCTTTCACGCTTTATTGTTTGTCTTTCATCTACTACTAGTTGTATTTCATGTTCTTCTAGTTGTCTTTAATGTTGTACTGGTTGTCATTCATGTTCTAATTGTTGTCATTCAGCTTCTTCTTGTTGTCTTTCATCTTGTACAGGTTGTCTATCATGTTCAATTGGTTGTCTTTGGTGTTATACTAGTTGTCATTTAGCTTGTGCTAGTTTGTCTTTCTTGTTCTGCCGGTTGTCGTTCATCTACTACTGGTTGAATTTCATGTTATATTAGTTGTCTTTCATCTTGTACTAGATGAATTTCATGTTTCACTGGATGTTTTTAATCTACTAGTGGTTGTCATTTATGTTCTACTAGTTGTCTTTTATCTACTACTGGTATATATTTCACCTTGTTCTATTTGTCTTTCTTGTTGTACTGGTTGTCATTCATGTTGTACTGGTTGTCATTCATGTTCTACTAGTTGTCTTTCATCTTTTTCTAGTTGTGTTTCATCTTGTAATGTTTGTCTTTCATCTGCTACTAGTTGTATTTCATCTGCTACTAGTTGTATTTCATCTTTTTCTAATAGTATTTCATCTTGTAATGGTTGTCTTTCATTTCTACTGGTTGTCTTTCCACTACTACTGGTTGTATTTCATCTTGTACTGGATGTCTTTCATTTTTACTGGTTATTTTTCATCGTCTTCTAGTTGTCTATCATATTGTACTGGTTGTTTTTCATCTTTGAGTAGTTCTTTTTCATCGTATTCTAGTTGTCTTTCATCATCTACTATTTTTCTTTTATCTACTACTGGATGTATTTCATCTTATTGTCTTTCATGTTCTACTGGTTGTCTTTCATCTTCTTCTAATTATATTTTTTTTCCTCTAGTTGTCTTTCACGTGTACTGGTTGATTTTCATGTACTACTGGTTGTATTTCATCTTTTTCCATTTTTCTTTCATCTTGTACTGGCTATCTTTCATGTTCTACTAGTTGTCTTTCATATTTTTCTAGTTGTCTTTTATCTTATACTAGTTATCTTGCATGTTATACTAGTTTTCTTTCACATTAACTGGTTGTATTTCATCTACTACTGGTTGTATTTCATCTTCTTCTAGTTGTGTTTCATGTTCCACTGGTGTCTTTCATCTTTTTATAGTTGTCTTTCATATTGTACTGGTTGTCTCCAATTCTGCTGGCTGTCTTTCATCTACTACTGGTTGTGTTTCATGTTATACCGATTGTTTTACATCTACAACTTGTTGTTTCATCTTCTCCTAGTTATCTTTCATCTTGTACAGGTTATTTTTCATGTTCTACTGGTTGTCTTTCATTTTCTTCTAATTGTCTTTCATGTACTGGTTGCCTTTCACGTTTTATGGTTTGTATTTCATCTACTACTAGTTGTATTTCATCTTCTTCTAGTTGTATTTCATCTTCTTGTAGGTGTCTTTCATTTTGTATTGGTTGCCATTCATGTTCTGCAGGTTATCTTTCATCTTCTTGTGGTTGTCTTTCATCTTGTGCAGGTTGTCTATCATTTCTACTAGTTGTCTTTGGGGTTATACTGGTTGTCATTCAGCCTGTACTGGTTGTCTTTCTTATTATGCCAGTTGTCTTTCACCTATACTGGTTGTTATTTCATCTACTACTGGTTGTATTTCATCATGTACTAGTTGTCGTTCATCTTGTACTCGTTGTCTTTCATCTTTACGGGTTGTCTTACGGTTCTGCTGGTTGTCTTCTCATTACTATATGGTTTTATTTCATCTTGAATCAGTTGCATTTTTTGGTGTTCTCTCGGTTGTCCTTCATCTACTACTGGTTGTTTCATCTTCTCCTAGTTATCTTTCATCTTATACTGGTGTTTTTCATGCTCTTCTCGTTGTCTTTTCATTTTCTTTTAGTTGTCTTCGTCTCTGTACTGGTTGTCTTTCATGTTCTACTAGTTGCCCTTCACGTTCTATTATTGTCATTCATCTACTACTAGTGTATTTCAACTTCTTATAGTTGTGTTTCATCGTGCACTGGTTGTCATTCAGCTTCTTCTACCCTGTCTTTCATCTCTGTACCGATTGTATATCATGTTCTACTTGTGGTCTTACAACAACTACTGGTTTGTAATTCATCTTCTTCTAGTTGTCTTCATCTTGTACTGGTTGTCTTTCATGTTATACTAGTTGTCTTTCATCTTCTTCTGGTTGTGTTTCATCTTTTTACTGGTTGTCTTTCATATTCTACTGGATGTCTTCATCTTTTTCTAGTTGTGTTTCATCTTGTAATAGTTGTCTTTCTTGTTCTATCACTTTCTACTAGTTGACTTTAATACTATTGGTTGTATTTCATATTTGTTCTAGTTGTATTCTAATTGCTCTTTTATCTTGTACTGGTTGTCTTTCATGTTCTACTGGTTGCCTTTCAATTTTATTGTTTGTCTTTCATATTTTTGTAGTTGCATTTCACGTTTATTGGTTGTCTTTCATGTTCTACTAGTTTTATTGGTTGTCTTTTATCTTGTACTCTTCTTCCAGTTGTGTTCATGTCAACTGGTTGTCTTTATCTTTTTCTAGTTGTCTTTCATATGTACTGGTTGTCTCTAATTCTGCTAGTTGTCTTTCATCTACTGCTGGTTGTATTTCATCTTGTACTAGTTGCCTTTCATGTTATACCGATTGTTTTTCACTACAACTTGTTGTTTCATCTTCACCTAGTTATCTTTCATCTTGTACACGTTATTTTTCATGTTCTATTGGTTGTCTTTCATTTTCTTCTAATTGTCTTTCATCTTGTACTGGTTTGTCTTTCATGTTCTACTGGTTGCCTTTCACGTTTTATTGTTTGTCTTTCATCTACTACTAGTTGTATTTCATCTTCTTCTAGTTGTGTTTCATCTTCTTCTAGTTGTCTTTAATGTTGTACTGGTTGTCATTCATGTCCTACTGGTTGTCATTCAGCTCTTCTAGTTGTCTTTCATCTTTTTCTCGTTGTCTTTCATGTTGCACGGGTTGTCTTTTCGGTTCTGCTGGTTGTCTTTTCATCTACTATTGGTTGTATTTCATCTTGTACTTGTTGCATTTCGTGTTCTGCCGGTTGTCTTTCATCTACTACTGGTTGTTTCATCTTATCCTAGTTGTCTTTAATTTTGGGTTGGTTGTCTTTCATGTTCTACTGCTTTCATCTACTACTGGTTGTATTTCATCTTCATCCAGTTATTTTTCATTTTCATCTTGTACTGGTTGTCTTTCATGTTCTACTGGTTGTCTTTCATATTTCTCTAGTTTTCTTTCATCTTTTACTGGTTGTTTTACATGTTCTACTAGTTGTCTTTCACGTTCTACTGGTTGTCTTTCATCTACTACTAGTTGTATTTCATCTTCTTCGGTAGTATTCCATCTTTCACTAGTTGTCTTTCATGTTCTATGTTATGTTTTACACGTTCTACTGGTTGTCTTTCATCTACTACATGTTGTGTTTTAAACTTATTCAGGTTATCTTTCATCTTGTACTAGTTGTCTTCATGTTCTACTAATTGTTTTTCATGTTCTAGTGGTTGACTTTCATCTACTACGGGTTGTATTTTATCTTTTTCTAGTTGTGTTTCATCTTGTACTGGTTGTCTTTCCTGCTCTGCTAGATGTCTTGCATCTTCTCTAGTTGTCTTTCATCTTGTACTAGTGTCTTTCACGTTGTACCGGTTGTTTTTCTTATCTACTACTAGTTGTCTTAATGTTCTACTGGTTGTCTTTCATATTTTTCTAGTTGTCTTTCATCTTGTACTGGTTGTCTTTCATGTTCTACCAGTTGTCTTTCACGTTCTACTGGATGCCTTTCATGTACTACTGGTTGTATTTCATATTTTCTAGTTTTCTTTATGTTCAACTAGTGTATTTCATCCTTTTCTCATTGTCTTTCATCTTGTACTAGTTGTCTTTCCTATTCTACCGGTTGTCTTTCTTTTTTTTTCTCGTTGTCTTTTATCTTGTACTGGTTGTCTTTCATGTTATGCGGGTTATCTTTCATCTACTACTGCTTGTATTCATCTTGTACTAGTGTCTTTCATGTTTCTACGGGTTGTCTTTCATCTACTACTGGTTGTTTCCTCTTCTCCTAGTTATCTTTCATCTTGTGCTGGTTGTTTTTCATGTTTTACTGGTTGTCTTTTATTTTCTTCTAGTTGTCTTAGTTGTTCTTATAGTTGTCTTTAATGTTGTACTGGTTTGTCTTACCAAGTTCTACTAGTGTTTTTTCACATTCTAATGTTTGTCTGTATGTCATCTTCTTCTAGTTGTCTTTCATCTTGTGCTGGTTGTCTTTCATCTTTTTCTCATTGTCTTTCATCTTGTACTAGTGTTCTTTCTGTTCTGCTGGTTGTCTTTCATCTACTATGGTCTATTTCATCTATACTGACTGTATTTCATCTTGTACTGGTTGTATTTCATGTTACATTGGTGGTTTTTCATCAATACTAGTTGTCATTCATGTTCTACTGGTTGTTTTTCATCTAGTATTGGTTTTCTTTTACCTTGTTCTAGTTGTTTTTCTTGTTGTGCTAGTTGTCAGTCATGTTCTACTGGTTGTCTTTCATCGTTCTTCTAGTTGTGTTTCATCTGGAATTGTTGTCTTTCTCATTCTACTGGTTGTCTTCTCCTGCTATGCTGATCGTCAATCATGTTCTACTATTTGTCTTTCATCTACTACTGGTTGTATTTCATCTTCTTTCTAGTTGTCTTTCTTCTTGTGCTGGTTGTAATTCATGTTCTACTGGTGGTCTTTCATGTATTACTGTATCTTTCATGTTATACTGGTTGTCTTCACATTCTACTGGTTGTCTTTCATCTACCACTGGTTGTATTTCATCTTCTTCTAGTGTCCTTTTTTTTGTTTTGTGATGGTTGGTCTTTCATGTTATATTAGTTTTCATTTATCTTCTTTCGGTTATGTTTCATCTTGTACTGGTTGTCTTTCATCATCTAGTAGTTCTTTTTCATCTTCTTCTAGTTGTCTTTTTATCATCTACTTTTTGTCTTTCATCTACTACTGGACGTATTTCATCATCTTTTGGTTGGTCTTTCAGTTCTACTGGTTGTCCTCATATATTTCTAGTTATCTTTCATCTTGTATCTGGTTGTCTTCCTGCTCAGCTAGTTGTCTTTCGTTCTTCTTCTAGTAGTCTTTCATCTTTGTAATGGTTGTCATTCATGTTCTAGTTGTCTTTCACGTTCCACAATATGTCTTACAACTACAACTGGTTGTAATTCATCTTCTTCTAGTTGTCTTTCATCTTGTACTGGTTGTCTTTCATAATCTACTGATTTTCTTTCATCTCTTCTAGTTGTGTTTCATCTTGTACTGGTTGTTATTCGTGTTCTACTGGTTGTTTCCACGTTCCACTGGTTGTCTTTCATCTACACCTGGTTGTATTTCATTTTCTTCTAGTTGTCTTTCGTCTTATGCGGGTTTTCTTTAATGTTATACTAGTTTTCATCATCTTCTTACGAGATGTTTCATCGTTTACTGGTGTTTTTTTTATGTTCTATTGTTTGTCTTTGACGTTGTATGGTTGTCTTTCATCTACTACTAGTTGTATTTCATCTTATTCTAATTGTTCAATCTTGTACTGGTTGTCATTCATGTTCTAGTGGTTGTCTTTCATGTACTACTGTGTCTTTCACGTTTTACTGGTTGTCTTTCATCCTACTAGTTGTATTCCATGTTCTTCATGTTTTGTTTCATCTTGTACTGGTTGTCATTCATGTTTTATTGGTTATCTCTCATATCCTTTAGTTGTGTTTCATCTTGTATTGGTGTCTTTCATGTTCTACTGGTTGTCTTCTTCTACTACTGATTGTATTTCATATTCTTCTAGTTGTCTTTCATATTGTATAGGTGTCTATCATGTTCTACTGCTGGTTTTTCATGTTATACTGGTTGTCTTTCATCTACTACTGGTTGTATTTCATCTTTTTCTAGTTGTCTTTCATCTAGTACGGGTTGTCTTTCATGTTCTACTGATTGTCTTTAATGTTTACTGGTTGTCTTTCATCTACTACTGGATGTATTTCATTTTTTTCTAGTTGTCTTTTATTCTACTGGTTGTCTCTTCCTGCTCGGCTGGTTGTCTTTCATCTTGTACTGGTTATCATTCATGTTCTACTGGTTGTCTTTCATCTACTACTGGTTGTATTTCAACTTCTACTAGTCTTTCATGTTGGATTGGCTGTCTTTCATTTTGTGGTTGTCTTTCATTTTTATGATTTATGAAAGTTGGCAAAAAATCAGCCTAATTTAGCGTAATTTAGCTAATTTAGCTTAATTTAGCGTAATTTACCATATTTTAACGTAATTTAACAAACTTTCAAGTAATTACCGTATTGTACTAGTTGTTTTTCATGTTCTACTGATTGTCTTACATGTTCTACTAGTCGTTCATCTACTACTGGTTGTTCTATTGTTTATTTTTCATCTACTACTAGATGTATTTCATCTTCTCTAGTTGTTTCATCTTATACTGGTTGTATTATGTTCTTAGTTGTATTCACGTTCTATTGGTTGTCATTCAGCTCTTCTAGTTGTATTTTATCTTGTACTGGTTGTCTTTCATGTTCTATTGGTT
>JAJGRW010000091.1:242430-449939 GCA_025461045.1 Carex parvula | reverse complement strand
AACAGAAGATAAATACATTAGGTGCTTTATCTTTGATTTTTCTGTCTTAAGGAAGTAAAATAAGTGTTATATTAAATTATTTTATATTTAGATCAATATTGAGTTCAGATTTCATCACACTACATTACTTTTCAAATTCATTATACTCTTGAATTTTTAAGTAATTATATGAATTCGATCACACAGATCGCTGAATTTTATCATATATCTGACCTTATCTTGATGTGAGTTAAATTAGGTGTTGATTTGTTTTCAATTTGAATTTTAGTGATTGTGTGTGAGCCTCATAGATAAACCGAACAGGTCAGATTATGCTTGAATTAGATTCATATTATTTAATAGTTTACTATTGGTAGTTTTGCTCAAATAACAAATGTGTTCGGATTCAATAATTTAAGTTTTTAAATTTTAGTAGGTCATTTTGACAACACCTTCTCCATGTGAAATCGGTTGTTGTATATCACAAAAGAATAAAAAAGGGTCACTTTTTTTAATTCAAAATGTAAGATGCATCGCTTATATTATGTTATATTGGTAACAATTCATTTCTGCCACAAATTAGCTGAACATTATTTCAAGTAAACTTAATTAATATGAGAGAATTAAATTAAATTAACAAAACATGACAGTGAACAACACGTATCAGTATATCACAAGGTTCTAAATAGCGATTATAGCGCTATAGCTTTTAAGGTCCGAAAAAGCTATAGCGCAACCATAGCTAGCTATTTATAATCATTATAAAAGAAAACGGTTAATAGCGTTATAGCTTTGAGGTCAGAAAAAGTTATAGAGCACTATGCGTATTTAGAACCCTGGTATATCACCAACACTAAGTATAAGATAAAATGTGAAAAGGCAAATAGCTAGTGATGTTATTTACAATCTTCACGGTTATGCTAGAATTTATACCATTGTAGAAGAACAATAGAAAATGAAATAAAATAAAAATTGCTACAATACTGGATAAGATGGTCTATCACGTCTAGGATTTTATTTTCTGTTTAGTTAACTGATTACGCTGGACGAGATAGCGTTCTTTCTATATTTCGAGATTTCGTAAAATTGTATTAGTTGTCGATATTTTTATTTTTTTTTCTATTATTAAAAAAATCTGATCAACATCATCATGCCAAATTCATGTGGTATTTTGTAGATAATAAACAGCAAAAAAATAGATTTAATCATATTGCATGTTAAATACCAAAAATTTCATGGACATCAATCCATCATATATGTTAGCCAATCAAATCAAATAATATTCTTTCTGTACTAGTAAATCCATAACTAAAATATATGAACCACATATCCTTGAAACTGGTCATAATAATGGGAGATGACAACTAGACAAGTGGTGGTGAATTTCAAGATAGATCCAATGAATAATCATTCCTTCCTCCCTTGCATATCCATTTCTACACGAGAAGCCACAAAAGCCAAGATCACAAAGGGACAAATAGTCCTAGCTCGTAAGAGAAGGGAATAATATCCAAAAACGACTACAGCCCACAACAATCCAGAGCCCTCGGGAATCAAAGTGTCCTTGGCCCAATTGGCTCTTTCTCAGTTAACCCTACTCAAGGCTGTAGCTGTTCCTTCTCTTTTTGGGGAGCTTTCAGCTACAGCTCTGTGCCTCTTTGCTTGTCCAGTGCCATACCTGGATGCGATGGCTAAACTACCACTGTTCTTGGCCTTGTTCCCAGATTGCATTCTCCCAACCCATATGCGGTATCCAAGCAATGACATTCTTTTATAATACGAATACGGATAAGATTTTTTTTCATTTAACTTATTTAGTATGGATAAGGATAATTTTTTTTTCTCTTTAATATAATGAGTAAAGATACGAGTAAAGACTATTTCTTACTCATTATCCTATACAATATTGATTAAAAAAATTATAAAATTATATGGAGATGATGAATGATATGATATAGTTTTATGAGTGAGGCTACGGTACTATGCATAGCACGGTTTGGTCCGTGCTACGGCTCAATATTTGAATTTTCAAAATCCTAACTGTCGATCCGAACCGTTCAACATGATTATAAAATGAAATGTACTTGCAAACCAAATTTTATATTTTTTCGAATTATTTTACTATTTTTTTAGATAGGTACAAAATCACTTGATCGGAAAATTCTGGACCATCCAAAAACAGTGATTTTCTACCTATCTAAAAAAATAGTAAAAAAATTCGAAAAAATGTAAAATTTGGTTTGCAAGTACATATTCATTTTATAATCATGTTGAACGTTTCAGATCGACCGTTAGGATTTTGAAAACTCAAATATTGAGCCGTAGGACGGCTCAATCCGTGTTATGCATAGCACCGTAGCCTCACTCTAGTTTTATTCATAAAACAATATCATCTTTTTATCCGTTTACCCGATATATACTGTATTCGATAAGACGGGTATGAGTAAGGTTTTTTCATTTGACTTATCGGGTACAGCTAGAATCTGTATCCTCTACATTAACTCAAACTTTGAGTTAATACATCTCGGCCGTCCGATTAGAATCCTGGCTAATCCGGCCTAAAGTGGAATGCTCGAGGTCCCTTTTGATATTTGTGCCAACACAGATCGAACAGTCCGAATTTATTCTGCATTAACTCAAAGTTTGAGTTAATGCAAAGAAACGAATTCGTACGGATAAGGGTAACATTTTTTTTTCCCATTAACATAACGAGTAAGAATACAAAATACTTCCATCCGACCTGCTTCATACCCATTGACACCCCTAGCTAGAGTGGAAAAAACGTGTCGTGCCGTGCCGTGACTAACATGCCGTGACTTTGATCTCGTGCCGTACCGTGCCGTGACCAAATGTCAAGGAGTGGTCATGGCACCCGAATGGTCACGCCACTTGAGTCACGCCGTGCCTAAACGTGCCGTGACCATACGTGACTCGCGTGACTCACGTGACCATTTAATCATAATTTAGGTTAGTTTATTCAAGATTCATCATTAAATTAATATCTAATGGTTCTAATTACACGTGACTCGCGTGACTACGTGCCGTGCCGTGCCATGACTGAATCTTTCACGTGTCATCCGATGTCGTGTCAAAGTTTCAAAAGATGAGCACGGCACGCGAATGATCACGGCACGGGACACGCGAGTCACAGCACGTAACTGACACCGTGCCGTGCCGTTTTATGCAGTAACTGTGTCGTTCCGTGACGAAGTTGGCTCCGGCGTGCCATTTTCCACTCTACCCCTAGCCAACGAGATTGCAAGATGATAGCTATATAAAAGGATCGATTATTTTTATTTCTATAAGTACACTGATATTTTCTATTTTACTTTTTAGGCTTATTTTTTTAATTTAGAATTCTTTTTAAATAAATTTCTCTTTAACTGTAATTGGCTCTCGTTTTTGTCGTTTTTTCTTCTGTAGTAATAATTGATGACGTGAATAAAAGTAATTAAAGATAATTATATGAGTGTAGAGGTTTAAAAATATAAATTAATTTGCTTTCTATTTAATACTTGACAACTGTTTTAAGTTTATTAATTTTTCTGACGTAGATGCTGATGCTTCAAGTTCAAAAAAAAAAAAATCTAGTTACTAAGAGCATCTACATCTCTGGTATTATTAGAGTTTCTAATCTGATGTGACAGTTTCTAATCCAGTTTTAGAGATGTGGGAGAATTTCTTATTTAGAAACTATGCAGTAAAGTTTTTTATTAAGAAACTGTTATAAACTCCATGTTGACCAAATGATTGGCTCAAATTATTTCTTCTTTTTAATTTGTTGCTAACGTGGCTTAATAGAAACTCTAAAATTAATTTCAGGAATGTGAAAGTTAGAAACTTTAGAGACCTAATTAATTTCTAAAAGTGATTAACGGTTATTTAGAAACTCATTTGAGTTGCTGGGATGTAGATGCTCTAAGAAAGTCACGTTACATATGCAACAAGAATATAAAAATTTATAACCGCTTCACAAAGAATTAATAGCAAAATAAAATCAGCAAAACACTAAAAAAGCTCCTATTATAATAAAAAAAATGTACAATCAATAAAAAGCAAGGTTTTTGAAAAATGATTCTCGCTCTATAGTGACGAGACAAGAAAAAAGATAATATAAATAGTGGTAGTTATCGCAAAAATTATCACATATGATGGTAATTATTTTTTTGTGTAAAGTGTCATAACTAATGAAAAATAAGAAAATAGAAACAGACATGAACATGCAAATTGATATTCTCGCTGACATTTTTTCTTGCAAAACTGACAACTTCTTCCCTACAAAAGATTGATTCCGCAACAAATGACAAAATTTTGAAGAACAATTGAAAATAACTTTGCTACTGCGAACAAAATCAAAAGTTTCAACTATTCATTGATTGAATGAAGTATTATATTAATTTAAGAGTGAGCCTATGGTGCTATGCATAGCACGGATGGGGTCCGTGCTACGGCCAAAAATTTAACTTTTTAAAATTCTAATGGTCGATCCAACCGTTCAATGTGATAACCATATGAATATGTACTTGCAAACTAAATTTTATATTTTTTCGAATTTTTTTACTATTTTTTTAGATAGGTAGAAAAATCAGTGTTTTCTGAAAATTCTGGACCATCAAAATTCTACCTATCTAAAAAATAGTAAAAAAATTCGAAAAAATATAAAATTTAGTTTGCAAGTACATATTCATATGGTTATCACATTGAACGGTTGGATCGACCATTAGAATTTTAAAAAGTCAAATTTTTGGCCGTAGCACGGACCCCATCCGTGCTATGCATAGCACCATAGCCTCACTCTTAATTTAAACTTAAAAGTGTGCCTAAAATCGATGAGCTACATTAAGATAGTAGAAGAGAAACTAATAGCTAGGGTCATGTTTGATTGTGGACTAAACAGTCGAATAAGGATTTTAGGCCTTAGTTATTCTGTTAAACATGGTTTAATTGAGCCGGATTAAGATGGAATAAGTCGATCTTTAAGATGGCTTAAATTGGCC
The DNA here is from genome assembly GCA_025461045.1 of Carex parvula. Lineage (NCBI taxonomy): Eukaryota > Viridiplantae > Streptophyta > Magnoliopsida > Poales > Cyperaceae > Carex > Carex parvula. The sequence continues at coordinate 444,963 of JAJGRW010000091.1, read as the reverse complement.
TAAACTAACCTTCCTCTCCAGGTGGTTTAATTTTATTTGAGTATGAAGCCTAACTTTTCGTTGTTTTTACTATTTTCAATTACTTTTTAAGGAATGTAAAATAAGCAATTAATTTTGTTTTCATTTAAGCATAAAAAACTCATAACTTTATCAATTATAGAATCACAATTTTTTTTAAATAGCATAGTTTTCTAAATTAACAAAATATGCAATCTAGAAAATAATTAAATAAAATATTTTTTGAAAATGTACTACAAATAAATAAATAAAAAATTCTCAACAACCCAACATAATTTTGACAAAATAAATTGGTATAAATTGGTATACATATAAGTTTAATTAAACAAGATTTACTAAATACAATGTGCATGTCTAAGATATAGAATTAATTTGTACATAACTCATTTTCTTGTATATTTCCTTTCAATCAAAATGAAAAATAAGTACGAAGAATAGTTTTATTATTGATATTACAAATTTTGTTAAACAAAATAATTTATAATATCAAATTGTGCCTTAAGCCACCAAATTTTTATCAAACAAGAAATAACTTAAGTCAAGATATAACTTGAGGTATCAATAAACATGAATAATTTAGAACAGCCTAAGTTGAAATAACCAAGTTAGATCTCATTAGCTTTAGTCCATAACCAAACATCACCTAGATGCTTAACTCTAACAACTACAAAAAGAGGCCTAATGGCATGAGAATGATGTATTATTACATCTGGATAAGTTTTAGCTAGAGCCAAACTTTAGAGCATTAATCTCCTTCAAGCTAGCACATTTCAATCAAAAGAACCTACGTTAGGTTGCAAAGATACCCAATTCATGAATATAATCAAACCTTAGAAATAAGAAAAAGTACCAAAATTAATATGTAGCCCAATGATATGCTATTGCGACTATATATGAACTATTAGACATAGTATATATATTACTATTAAGTGGTTTGCTATAGCTTAATTTTGTAGTTGTGTTTGTACAAGTTTTAGGTATATCATAGCATTTGAGGCTTGAAAAAACCATAGTATAACTATAAATAGCTATTCAAACTATCGAAAGAGTCTACTTGACATATGCTAAGTTTATTTAATTTTGATTATTGATTCTGAGCAAAACTTAATATTCATCAAACATGTATGTAATATTGAAGTTGTTCTCATGAACACGGAGAATTTCAAAAAAAAAAAAAAACGAAAAAAAAGAGGGGTTTCTAAAAAAATTATTTAAAATAAAATTCTAAATTAAGCCTTTACAACAATAATTTTTTAATATAAAAATGTGAAGGTCTAACCTACTAACTTTGATTTAATATCAGAATCATATTATTTTTTCCTAAACTTGAATCTTTCAAATAGCTAGAGATTCTAGACTGGACATTATTTTTCAAATAGCAACCCTTGATTTATTTCATTTTGCTTTATTTTTTAAATAACCCTACACGATTTGAGTCCTAGCTATGGTGATGACATGTAAAAATATCAATACTTGATAACTATTGAGAAATTACACATTATAACACTCCAAATCCAAGATTAAAAGAAACTTTTTAGTGCTTCAGTTTGCCTTAGATTAACTCGCAACACTACTGCCTATTGATCAGTAGTCGCCTTAGAAAAATGAGGTGTAAATTTTGGAAGGGGCCTGGCATGCAGTGGTTAGTGAAGCTGGCCTGATTTAGGTTGGCAAAAGTACTGATTTTCAGAGAACATACACCCCTTGTCCAATTTTAACACGGGCAACAATCTTATCAGCTGTAGACACAACAGGAGTTTGACAAAATTATTGCGTCAGGACTAGCGGAATATAGTGACAAACTCTTTTATTTTATATAAACATATATAATATATTAATGAGTAGGATTAAAATGGATCTATTGTCTTTTGTCCTAATCGTCGGGTCGGATCTAACTTATAATTGCTTTTCTAAATTTATACATTTTTGTCGGGTTCAAGTAGAGACGGGATTTCTTATAACCACTACTACTAACTATACATGACATATTAATTATACATGTATGTGAAAAAGTTTGAATAAACAGTGTGTAATGAGAGGAGGGGTTCGCACAAAAATAAGCTCCAACATACACTCATGGTTAGATAGTTCTGAACCGAGTCAGGAAGTCACCTTTATTTGTACATGGATTAATAATAATAAACCTTGTATGCTTTTGATCAGTTTCCAAACACTATTTTTAATTAGAAGTCGTGTACGATTCATTCACGCCTCGCAACCAAAACCCATGTTAGTAATTTATTTCTTGTAGAGATACCACCTCAACCTCCTCTTCACATTTAAGTCCAGCTCTCTCTCTCTTAACACTACTAGAATATGAGTTTTCTGCAAGGGCAGCACTTGGTTTTAGTAAGGGGAGGAAAGCTCATGCAAAAGAAATGACATTTCTGAATTCATAAAACTTGTTGCAAGGGTATCCCATGCAAATTGTATCGCATGCAAATGTGTGATGTGCACGCATGCAAATGTTTTCTATCTCCCCTTGCAAATACATTATGAAGGTCAGATAATATATTTAATTGGAGGCCCATGCAACAACCCAACCACAAGCCCTTGCAAATACTTAACCGAAGGTCAGATATTATATTTAATTGGAGCTCCTTGCAACAACTCACCCAATGCCCTTGCAAATACATTATGAAGGTCAGATATTATATTTAATTGGAGGCCCATGCAACAACTCAACCCCATGCCCTTGCAAATACTTAACCGAAGGTCAGATATTATATTTAATTGGAGCTCCTTGCAACAACTCAACCCCATGCCCTTGCAAATACATTATGAAGGTCCGATATTATATTTAATTGGAGGCCCATGCAACAACTCAACCCCATGCCCTTGCAAATACTTAACCGAAGGTCAGATATTATATTTAATTGGAGGTCCTTGCAACAACTCAACCCCATGCCCTTACAAATACTCTGGACTGTCGAATCTAAACAATTGCATGGGCTTACGCTTGCAATTGTTTAGTTCCTGGAGACAGTAGCATTTCTGTTTATTTTATATCTCCTTAGAATGATATTTTATTATAAATCACAACAACATGAATAATAGTAGTATATAAGAATTAAATACTTTGGTAACTTAAATCTTGGTATTTAGAACAATAATTGTAAAAACACTGTGACACAAACATTGATTCACCAATTAAAACTCAAAATGATTGTGACACAAAATAATTGAGAAATCCAAAAAATAATTGTACAAACATATATTGTGACACAACACACATATATACAACTATTGATTCACCAATTAAAACTCTTGATCGGAATCATCATAGGCATTGAAACCAAATTCATCCACACCTTGCTCCATGTCCAACTCTTTGTCATCTTCCTCAATTGGGTTGTCATTTACTAGTCGTACTCGTCTTCTTGTGGGACCATACCATCCCAATCAAATTCTTCACCATTTGAAACCTCGATCGAATGATCCGGCATTTTATCTTGGAAAAATTCTAAGGGTGGACATCCAACATGAAATTGTTGAGGTTAAACATGTTTCCAGCCTTAAAAATTATGAACATTTTGTATTAGCACCTCAAGCAATCCAAGTGTTCTACCTTCCGTACCCATCGGAAAAAATTGAAAGACGCCAATGGTGGGTGGCAATGAAAACTAGCGCGAAGGGGAGGTTTCGTGTCGAGGACGAAGTCGATGCAAATATAATTGGATGTTAACTCCAAAATTTTCTTAGATGTAGGAGAGATATAGATATGCAAAGGATGAAGATCCTGACCGTTGTCGTACAGTACTCGATGCCATAGCAGGCAAAAGGTACTGTGAGGAGCTGGCTAAAGCAAGGCATAATCGCAAAATTTATATGGTTGGGACATTATGGCATGGAAGGCCAATGTGCCGCATTGGTGTGTGGCCCCGGTACATTGGCGAGGTCTTTGCGATATCTTCTTCTCAAATGAGTGGCAATTGGTCAGTAAACAAAACCAACTAAACCGCACTGCCTCTGGAAATTCGGTATCCCACTATGCTGGATCAGCTAGTGCTCACCAACATTTTACGAAACTGGTAAACTTCCGAATACTTATGTTCCAATATTATCACTATTTCCAAATTCAGTATATATCTAACCTTTAATTGTCATTCTTGCTTTTCATCTGGAGACAACTTTGAACAAGGGGAAAAAGCCAACCATGGAGGACATTTACATCCATATGCACTGTGCAAGAGAAAATGGTGTATCACCAGTGGTGGCCCAAATAAATGTTGCCGACAAGAGTGTGACCGGAATTAATGAACAAGCGATGGTAATGGAGGCGTGAATCCAACAGCCGACGAGACAAGTGGGCAGGTTCAAGAGTATGATATCAACTCCTTGCAATTTACAACCGCGAGAAAAGAGCAAGTTTATGTAAGTTGAATTTTACTAGTTGACATTTTTTTTTAAAAGTAGTGTTGTTACCACCAAGTACCAATATAATTGTAAATGTACCAAACCCACAGTTATCAAATCAACAGTTATTAAAGTAGGTCACTGCAGTATGCTTATGAAATAATGCCATCTCAATTTCAACTTTATTACATTTCCCACAGAATCTAAGTGATGTTACCAGTTACATCACTTAGATTTGAACTTTATTACATCTAATTGCTGGCAGTGCTGCCTGTCTCCCCTTTTTCCTTATTCCTCATCTTTTTCATATTCTCATCTTTTTCATATTCTAATAGAGGAAGGTTAAGGCAATGAGGGCTGATGAGGCTTATGCTGAATTGGACGACAATACTTTATTTCTGACAGCCATTGGCAGACCAAACCGTGGCCGCATCTTAGGCTTTGGAAGCATGCTTGAAAAAAGGGTGCAAACATCAACAACCCGGGAAAGGCAAAGCCATGTAGCATCCTCTGTATCTGGGTTGACAAATAGTGGTGTGCAGGAGACCTTCTCTAGGGCAGAAGTAGAGGCGATCGTGCAAGACCGTGATCGCCGAGGAGCGCGAAGAGAGGATGAGAGATCAAGCACAAAATCAATTACTATTCTCCCAATTATTCAAAATGCATAGCCTACAAAAGCCTCCTTCACATGTAAGTCTGAGCTAATTCGAGATTATTTTAGGGTTTTAAAATTAAAGGGTTGTTGTCTTCACATATACCCACAGTGTACACACCTGAGATGAATGCTTTCCTGACAACAACCTATACTAATGTTCGCTCCTGATTGAGAGGTACAGAGTTTCACCACAGCCTAAGCTGTGGAGTTTAAACCCTATTCAATCTCTTGGACGAAGGTTGCAAGTGCACAACCCTGTCTTTGTAGATAGAACGGGTGTCGATCCTCAAGGACGGACTATTTTCTGAATTCTTAACTAATCCTAGCTAGGTACTAGAAGTGTGAAAATTGGAGTTTGTTTTAATCCTAAATTTGTGTAAGTATGAACAACTAAAATGAAACGAAAGAATGAACAAGTATGAATGTATGAACAATTGAATTTGCTATGTATGAACAGGTATAAAAGAATCAACTAAATGTTTGTATTTTGTACTAAGGTATAAAAGGTCGTTTCAAGGTTTCAGACTTTCATCTTCAACTTTGCTGCTCAAGACCTGCCACGCGACCCGCATACTATCGCATGCGACCCGTGTGACGCGACCCGCATGCTGTCGCATGCGACCCGCTTGGTCTTAAGCACCCTGGACTTGGCATGCGACCCGCGCGTTAAGTCACGCGACCCGCATGGTCCCTTGGGCTGAGTCTGCACATGTCAGAAACTTGCTGTTTAAGTCGTGTAAGGCTAGATTGACCGTACCTAGTGTCACTGAACCTCAACTATCGTGTGTTGGCTTAGCAGACCTGGTTTGGAATTGCAATTTCACCTTCTCAGATCTAATCAAGCTGTTTGATCTAAACCTAAGTTCTCAATTCTGTTTACTAAAGGTATCTACAAGTTTAGCTAGAACAAGTAGAAACTTTCACCTTTCGGCTACTCATTGACCTCACCTTTCGGTTCTCAAACCTACCTCAAGTACTTAACCTAATTTGCAAGAGACGTCAAGCCTTTGGTACAAGAAGAAATGCCTAAGGCATTCAACAGTAAGCAATCGAGAATCAAGCAATTCAGATCAAGCAATCTCAAATAATACAAGAATCAAAGAAATACGAAATAACAATCAAGAATCAATCCATGTGCATAATCAAACAAAGCATCAGACTACAAGTCCAAATCCTCGAAACTAAAGTATCTACTCAGACATCAAAAGAAATAAAACAAGAGAGAGAGGAAGAAAGCAAATCATAGTGAGATGAGAGTAGAGAAGAGGATTGAAGCTTCAGATCGAGTCTCTTCCTTCGATTCGACTCCTCTTCAGCTCCAGGATTGCTCCCCTTCTCTTCTGATCGCCTCTCTCACTCTTCCTGTCGGATCTCCACTCTCTCTGTCGTGTGAAGTGGATCTGGAATAATGAATTCGCCCCCTTGGCTGTTGCCAGGCCTCTGTATATATAGCATCCTTCTTGGGCCTTAAATGGGCTTGGCTCTGTTGACACGACGCGACCCGCATGAGTTTCCATGCGACCCGCGTCAGGTGGCATGGTTGCGAGCTGTGAGGGTCGCATCTGTGGTAGCGTCCGGGCTGCTATGCGACCCGCGTCTGATGGCATGCGGGTCGCGTGGGGGAAGTCTGAACTTGGCCTTTTTGCCTGCTTTTCGCCTATTCCTGCAAATCAACCACAAACTGCAGCAGTACCATATTCTAATTGATTTTCAATATAAACTATGCAATTATGTGGTCAAAATATAAGGTCTGGTTCAGAAAATAGGACGAAATAATAGATGAAATATGGACATATCAACTAACATTTGTGCCTTGTCATTTTTAACTTAGGCACCAGCTAGCACTCATGAACTACCACAAGATGGTATACTAGGGAATACGGGTTATTCACAGGTAACATTTTAAGCTAAAAATTAAAGGGTTGTTGTGTGAAACATATACCCACAGTGTACACACTTGAGATGAATGCTTTCCTGACAACAACCTATACTAACATTTGTGCCATGTCATTTTCAACTTAGGCACCAGCTAGCACTCATGAACTACTACAAGATATACTAGGGAATACGGGTTATTCACAGGTAACATTTTAAGCTAAAAATCTAAGTGATCAGCACTGTGTCAAGTCTGACAGGAAATAGATGCTCGACACTAATATATGCAACATTACTGTGGTAACAAGAACATGTTCTAACATTACAATTTGGTATACATAGGATGTTGATGGTTCTTTACATCCAAATCAGGATGGGTCTTTCCAAGCACTGCTGAGTTCTCATAATGGACAAGAAATTACAGGGAATGATGCTGCAATGACCGATTGGTGGGCCAATCAACCTTCAGGTTGAACCAGGGAGGATTAGGTGGTTGTCAATATTTAGAGTCATGTTTTTTGTTAATATTGTGGGTGTATTTTGTTAACTCATGGGGTTGTTTATTTTGTGAATGCTTGACAGGTGGGTACATTTTAGTATATTTAGAAGTTCAGTCTTTTATTGGGTATACTCTAGATGACAAAATATGTAAATCTTTTGTTGGTCAATGCTTATTAGTACAATGTAAGATGATTATCCTTTGTTGGTCAATGCTTATTAGCTGCTTTATATTTATTTTTTCAATGAGTTTTATGTAAACCTTTATGAATGGAAATCTGGGAATTGTAAAACAGCACTGGGCTGGTACCAGATTGGTACCAACAGGGAGGATTGTATAATTGGAGCATGCTGATTTGTAGCCATTTTCTGTTATTATTCCACGCAAATAGTATGAACTGCAGTGCATGCAAAAAATGTAAATCATATCCTTACAAATTGTCAGGTGGGACCCACTTTCCCTTGCCTTGTTAATGGTCAGGTGGGACTCGCGTTTCCTTGCCTTGCAAATAGTCAGGTGGGAACCGCGTTCCCTTGCCTTGCTAATAGTCAAGTGGGACCCCGCGTTCCCTTGCCTTGTGATAGTCAGGTGGGACCCGCGTTCCCTTGCCTGCTAATAGTCAGATGGGACCCAGTTGTGTTAGCCTTGCAAATAGGCAGGTGGGGCCCACGTGTGTTAGCCTTGCTAATAGTCAGGTAGGACCCACGTTCCCTGGCCTTGCAAATAGTCCAGGTGTGACCCACGTTCCCTCCCCTTGCAAATAATCAGATGGGTCCCACGCTGTCTCCCCTTGCAAATACTACAAACGGGGCCAACTCTGAAAGTATTTGCATGCGCGGTTGTTGCAAGCGTAAGCGCATGCAACAAGTTAGAAAAAAGTATTAGCATTCGCGTCCTTGCCAATACTTAGTATTAGTGTCGAAGGCTATAGTAAGGATACATTTGCAAGCGTAAGCGCATGCTAAGCGCATGCCCATGCAGTAAGCCATTTTCCTCCCCTTGCAGAAAACTCATATTCTAGTAGTGTAAGTTGTCTCTTCATTTTCTCGTTATTTTTCTTTTCTTACCTCTGATTGGTGTAGAACGAGATTATTAATTTTGCTAATCATTTATCTTTCCAGTTTTCTTCCCTCTGACGATGGTAGGTCGAGATTTCCCTCATCTTCATTTCTCCTCGTATAGAACCATGATGAGTTATAAATATCAACTACCACCATCAGATGGAGAAGAAGGAAAACAATATTCAATAGAAATTTTCTTTTATGAAAATATATGTTTGTTTGTTGTTTGATTCGTATATGTATGTGTTTAAAATTTTGATTTATTAATAACCCCTCAAATTAATATGTATAAAGTTTATTTTATGATTCTTTAATGGCTAGCAAACATGAATATTAAAAAAAAATACATATCATACACGATTCTATAGCAAAACTGTGTATAAACCTTGTGAATTAGGGTTTTCTTTTTTTCGCGCTTATTTTGTAAAGTATACACAGATTTTTGGAACCGTGTTTGATTAATTTTTGTTCTACATGAGTTTTGTTGTGGAACCGTGTATAATTAGTACTTAGGATTTTTACTTTTTGGCATCTCTTCGAATTTTACCATGTCTTTAATTCTCAACACCTCCACGTCTAATCAAATGACTCTCACTCATCGGTCTCTTCTCCCTCTTTATTTCCCTCCTCCCCTTCTCTCTCTCTTTTAGAGTTTTGAATCCAATATTGAGTTCCACTCAACTCTTTGCCGTCAAGTTCTTAAAAAAAAAGTGTTTCACTCACCTTTTTATTCACCCACACCATACTCTAATCGATATCGCAATGGTGACTTGGTGAGAAAGTGTGACTTCATCAATAATTTGTCAGACTCAATACTTTTCATCATCTTAGAACTGCTCGTGATCAATGAGACGATGCATACCTGCATGGTCTAAGAGATAGGCCAACCATTTGTGGACCTCTCTATCATTCCTTAACATAAATATGAGGGATTCTGAAATCCAATTAGCTTCCATGGAATGGATGACATCTTTACTCCAGAAGATTACAAATGTTGATCTTCTGGAGTTACATTTCAAGTGCAATCTACGCGTGGTATGCACCTCATATTTTCATTATTTTAATATTTTTGGTAATTTGAATTCCGGTAGATCTTAGGTATAAAATTAAAATAACAAAATTATTCATTCCATGTACCAAATTATGAGTAATGCACTTGAATTAAAGGTAACAAATTCAAAACGTTACTAGATCTTGACTTTGTGTTTATATTATTTCAAATTTGGAACTGCCAATAACAGTTTTGCCGCTACAACACCCAATATTTCAGAACTTGAAGGATCTTACTATTTCCATTTGTTCGTACTCATTGTTTTCAAATAGGAAATTAGATCCTAAAGAGTTCACCAAACTTGAAGAAGCATAAAATACTGAAAAATGAAACATGTGTAAGTGTTTTTTTTTTTCAAAATATTACTAATTTTATCAACCTATTATATTTTTGTTTCAAAGATATCATTAATTATTAATTGGTCATATTGGTTACAGTTTTGTTATTGTCACGAAGGATGGGATAAAAATATAACTGAGTACAAAAATGTATGCCCGAATTGTTATATCAAGATAACTCCACTCCCCACAATTGCAGCATCTCTAAGAAGAAAGCTCAAGATAGTTGAGGTCAAGTTTTGGAGGTATGATCCCATGATACAATGAGTGCATGGTACATTCTTTGATGCTTGGTACAGGAGAATTGCAAAACTTTAGGATGATTTGTTTGTTCATGTTGTGGTAGAGCTGAGTACACCAACAAGCTTGAGGATAAGAGTTATGATGAGAATGATTTACTATGTCTAGAGCCAAGATACATATTTACGAAATTATTTCTTGTTAAGATTTTACAGTTTTACTAGTTTTAATAATACAAGTCTATGTTGGTTTTGCTAGCTATTAATTGAAACTTTATATTAGATATATATGAATGTGTTGTTTTGATTTGCTAGTTGTTACTTGAATGTTGTTTTTTGTGTGTTAAAATGTTGAAATATTATTTATTGTATATTGTAAATTATTCTTTGAATTATGTATATTTAATATTATATGTTTAATGGCTAGCAAATATGGATGCTAGCCAATTATAAATAGATTATTACAAAAAAAATTGAAAACCATACGCAATTACTAACAACAAACCATGTACATACAAAGAGAAAACCAACATGGTTTGTATTAATAAGTTGTGTATGGTTCCGAAAGAACATACACGGGTCTTTTGTGGAGACTGTGTACATAACCCTAGTCTTTTTTTTAAGGTTAGTCAGCAAGTTGCTGCTAACATATTTTGATTAAAAAAAGTTTAATTACAGGTCCTATTTACTAAATAGAACTATCAATAGTGAACATAACTCCTTAGCGTAATCCCCCGAGCTCCGTCTCATACACTGACTCTCTTGTGCTCTATTTAAATTGTGTCCAGTTTTGTATGTCGATTGTAGCTTCATCGATAAGAATGTGCACCGATTTAGATTTTTGAGAGAAAGTATGTATGTTTCTTTCTCGCTATAGGGCCTAGCATTATGTGGCCCACACCGTGTCCCATAATGCCCTTTGAAGTGGTTCCAGTGAGCCTCTGACATTCCACCATACTCCTACTACCGAATTGCCATAAGGCCTGGTGATGTTGTAGTGTGTTGTCAGACCCCCTCCAGAACCGAACTGAATAGGGACATCTCCACAGTAGATGATCTCTTGTTTCTACGACACTCTTGTCACACAACTAGGGGTGAGTAAATCGCTCACAACTCGTAACTTGCTCATAACTCGCTCCGCTAAATGCTCATTAATAACTCGCTCATTAGCAACTCGCTATAACTCGCTCATTAACTTAATGAGCCGAGCATGAGCATACCCCAACTCGCTCATAACTCGCTCATTAGCTCATTAAGAAATTAGTTACACAAATTCTGCCACATCTAATCCCTAGAATAGTATTTGGTTTGGTAGCTAAAAATTTTGAAACTATTTGGGCGGCAGCAACATTTTCATTTATATTAGGCATATACAGTATGGTACTGGGTTGGCTTCTGATATATTCCTGAACTATTCTTATTCATTTCGTTACTCTTAATATATTCCTGAGCTATTATTATTCAGTCATATTAGGCATATACAGTATGGTACTGGGTTAGTATATTTCTAAATTATGTTAGTATATCCATTCATTTTGTTACTGTTTGTATATTTCTAAATTCTACATTTTTATTATTGTTTTGATAATGCAAATTTGTAGGTACGTGACAAGCTGTGAGAACGACAAGAAGATAGTTTGTTTGATTTTGGTAATTTGCTTATGACAATTATATGTTAAATTATGTATTGTTTGATTTGCTTATGGATAATTTTTTGTTAAACTTACTTATGGACAATTTGTTAAATTCTATAAATGAAAATTAGTTTTTGAATGATGTATTTTAAACAACTCGGCAACTCGCTCATTAAGCTAATGAGCCGAGCATGAGCATACCCCAACTCGCTCATGCTCGCTCATTAATCACCCCTACACACAACTGACAATCCCCACCCATCATACAACCCCTGGAAATGAGTACCGTCTTTGTCATTATCCTGTTTCGGATTAGTAGCCAGTGAGACTCAACAAAAAATACATACCTCACGAGAAGCCAGTGAGACTCGGTGCTTGCGGTAAGGCATCCACATGAGATGACTGAAATGCTCTGTGCTTCTAGTCTCGATCGGCTCCAGTCTTCTCTCCGTTATTTCCTCCAGAAGGAGCACGTCACCTACAGGTGATGTTGGATGAGTCCTAGGCCGTCCTCTAGCCATCCTAATGTCAAAAATAAAATTATATTAACTTATGCTAAGTAAACCCTAATTTCGGTAAAATATGCTAAAAAGAGCCAAAATAGGCTTAAATATGCTAAAACATGCTAAAATAGGCCAATTGCGGTAAAAATAACCTAAAATATGCTATAATAGGCTAAAATACTCTAATTTCGGTAAAATATGCTAAAAAGGGCCCAAATAAGCTTAATTATGCTAAAACATGTTAAAATAGACCAATTGCAGTAAAAATAACTTAAAATATGCTATAATAGGCTAAAATACCCTAAATTTGATAAAATATGCTAAAAAGACCCAAAATAGACTTAATTACACTAAAACATGCTAAAATAAGCCAATTGGGGTAAAAATAACCTAAAATATGCTATAATAGGCTAAAATACTCTAATTTCGGTAAAATATGCTAAAAAGGGCTAAAATAGGCTTAATTATTCTAATTACGATAAAAAAAAGACTAAAATACGCTAAAATATGGTCAACTATACTAATTATACTAAATTACAAGAGTGAGGCTACGGTACTATGCATAGCACGGTTGGGTCCGTGCTACGGCTCAATATTTGAGTTTTCAAAATCCTAACGGTCGGTCCAAATCGTTCAACATGATTATAAAATGAATATGTACTTAAAACCAAATTTTACATTTTTTCGAATTTTTTTACTATTTTTTAGATAGGTAGAAAATCACTTGATCTGAAAATTCTGGACCATCCAAAAACAGTGATTTTCTACCTATCTAAATAAATATTAAAAAAAATCGAAAAAATGTAAATTTTGGTTTGCAAGTACATATTCATTTTATAATCATGTTGAACGGTTTGGATCGACCGTTAGAATTTTGAAAACTCAAATATTGAGCCATAACACGGACCCAATCCCTGCTATGCATAGTACCGTAGCCTCACTCAAATTACAATAAATTACCCTAAATTCTAAACCCTAAACCCTAAATTTGACTTATTACTCTAAATTATACTAAATTTAATAATTACAACTAACTACAACGGATTTAACACTAATTACAACTAAATTATTCTAATTTTGGTATATTACTAGCAAATCTTAACATTTTACAACCATTTTGCACTAAAAATAAATTTTTCAAAAATTATAGAGACTTACTTGCAAATCTGAGAAGAGGTGGAGAAATCTGTGAGAAAGAGCTCAACCGTGGATAGTGTGAAATTTGATAGAATGAATTATGAGAAATTCGGCCAACCCTCCACACACATATATATAGCACAAGTACCGGCCAGAAAATAGCCGGTAGTGTATTAAATAGGGTACCGGTTAGAAAATGGCCGATAGTTGATTAAATAGGGTACCGGTCATTTTCTGACCGGTAGGGACATTTTTATTAATTCCCAGCGAACTTGGGTATATTAATTAATTTGTAATAAACTTTGGATATTAATAAAAAAATGTCGGCCTCTTCCTGGCTCAATTTTTTTTTATATAAAATAGGCCCCCTTTAATATGTTTTTCTTAAGTTATAAAAATATATAATTTAAAATAATTATCAAAATATATTTCATTCAAATTTTGTCCTATTATATTCTTATGCTTATTCGGAACATGCCTATTGATATATTTTAAACCACTCTTATCCATCACTAATGCACATGCACAAATATTCAAATATTCTGGAATTGGAGGTAGGATAATGATAAAAAAAAACAACTATCAATTACGAAAGCTAAATATAATAGAGGTGAGGTCCAACTTAGTTGACTTGCATCAAAATTCGTGCATTAATAAAAGATTACCATTTTTTTATAATAAATAATAATGCAAAATTTTAAAAAATAAAATAAACCCAGTTAATGTAAAAACAAAGACAAAACTACCAACATTACAATATTTTTACAATTTATCATCACAGAAAAAGAAAACGCATGCTTAATTAATTATATTTCAATTTTTTTACACTAGGACAAGCCAACAACGTTTAGTTTAATAACTAAAATATTATTTTATGTGTGGAAGATCAATTAAACTAAATCACCGCCTTTGATTCTCCCTCTTTTTTAACTTTAAAGGCTTTCATTTATGCAATCATCTTGCATTTCCATCCTACAAATTTCAAAAATTGCAAAAAATAATAAACAGAAATTATTAAATGATGGAAATGCATTTCCATCCTAATTAGTAGTTATGTTATAATATAAAAAATTGTGTTATTTAACAAAATCCCTAATATCCGCAGAACCAAACTGGTTTGCCTAGCTAAAAGAAATAAGAATCGGATGGTTTTTGTATAAATTAAAATATTATATTATAATCCGACTAAATATCAATTTTATTGGCTCTTGATGAATGATGACAATGAATCAAAATTAATTTTGTGTGATCCCATAAAACCTCAAATTAACAACACAGCCCTCCTCCCCTCCTCTTTCTTTTTTTTTTTTAATGATTGGCAGTAGCTGCCAAAGTTGTATTAAATGGTAAATAATGTCTGATTACAACAAACAAAAACAACAAAAAACATCCAAACCCCTAGGCCTTACTCCCTATGCCAGTAACTCCAAGGGAAAAATACCCATACCGTACCAGTTCCCCGTACCAACCGGTACCATCCAAAAGAAAAGGGAACGCTTACAGCCAAAACACCTGAAATGTAGAAAAGAAAGTAGAAAAATAAAAATTGCTTTGTAACACTTTGCACGCCCCGTTTCCAGCCCGTACCAGTACCAGTCCGTGCCTTCTCTTTCTCTCTCCAAATTTCCTTGTCTATTCTCTCTCCTCGCTCACTACAAATACCATGGTAGAACCCAACCTTACCCTCATCTCTCTAACTCTTTCTATTTCTACGGCAATTAATCATAGTTTCCAATAACCATGGATACGAGCCCTGCCTCTCTTCTTCTTCATCAACCAACCTCTACCAGCGCTCCTCTTCATTATTTTGACTCCTCAACTCTCAAAAACCAAAATAAGATCCCGGAGCAATTCATTTGGCCCCGAGACGAGGTTCCACCTGCTTCTTCTGAAGCACTAGACGTGCCATTGATCGATCTCGGAGCGGTCCGTCGACATGACATGGAAGCCACGTGGCATGCAGCTACACAAGTAGCTGAGGCATGCACGGCGCACGGTTTCTTCCAAGTGACCGATCATGGCGTGGGTAGTGAGCTAACACACAATGCACTGAAATGCATGGATCAGTTCTTTCGACTTCCAGTTGCACGTAAATTGAGTTGCAAGAGGAAACCCGGCAGCATGTGGGGTTATGCTGGGGCCCACATCGACCGGTTCGCATCGAAGTTACCGTGGAAAGAGACACTGTCGTTTGGGTATCAAAAGGGGCAGAGGCCGGAGGTACTGCTCGATTATTTCAAGTCAACTTTAGGTGAAGATGATCACTTGGAACAAATGGGGTACATATCTTAATTTATTAATTTCTACACTAATTCTATGTTACTTAATTTGCCTTAAATAATTCATTCAAAATAAAAACATGCATGTATTTATTTTTCACTGGAAGAAATACGTACGGATTATTGAGGGCATGTATATGTGTGTGTGTGTCTATATATATATATATATATATATAGAGAGAGAGAGCTGGGTTATGGTGAGTTGTGAAGTAAGAGGTCATTTTTACTTCACGCTCATATTTTCATTTTAAAAATTCAAACAACCGATCCGAACCGCTCAACATGTTCTCCATATTGAAATGTGCTTGGAGACTAAATTTTACATTTTTTGGAATTTTTTTACTATTTATTAAGCCACTTTGAAAATCGCTGATCTGGTGGTCCAGAAAATTTTACTGTTTTTTACTGTTCACAGTGGATCAGCGATTTCAAAGTGGCTTAATAAATAGTAAAAAAATTCCAAAAAATGTAAAATTTAGTCTTCAAGCACATTTCAATATTTAGAAAATGTTGAACGGTTCGGATCGGTTGTTTGAATTTTCAAAATAAAAATATGACGTGAAGTAAAATGACGTTTTACTCCACAACTCACCATAGCCTATCTATATATATATAGTTGCATAAAGTTCGTGCAATATCGGAGTCCTGTGGCATTCATGGCTTTATTGAATTTAACAAAAAGAATTCTTTTATTTGTAGAAAGTAATTAAAATGTGTGCATTTAACATGACAACAAAATTAAGTTGTCCCACTGGTTTCGCGGATGTTTCTTTCTTTTCAAAATGCCAATCATTAATATCTATGAGCAAGTTGAGAATCCTAGGTGCATGGTCGTCTATGATTGATTCAACAAAATTGTGATAATAATTTGGCCTCTTTTAGGAGAGGCACCGTTCCGAATGGTTTGGTACATATTTATTTGCACGATCTATATATAATACATGGGGGCCCATGATATATAAAAGTACCCAAACATATTCACAAAGGTGATTTCAACTTGAATGCCTAGCTCCAAACATAATTAATTAATTGTTAATTGATTCAACTATTAATTATTATCACAATTTAATCATGCATGTGATTGAAAATTATTTAACTTTTTACTAATAAATATATACATCTAATTTAATGTATGAAATTAATTACCTTATTACGTGATCATTTATTGCAATAATTAATATCTAGCTACATTTTTTTATGTTGTATTTGCTAGTCTTTGTCTTAATTTAAAAATACTAGACCTCTTAAGCCAATAACATTAATACTATACCTGTTTAAAATAGTTTTTTTTTTGCTACCAATACCCCTCACTCAGTATCCCTATATTAATTAATTTTGATATATTTTGCAGAATGGTTTACCAAAAATACTGCGAAGCCATGACAGAACTATCTCTTACAGTAATGGAGTTACTTGGCATTAGCCTAGGGGTGAAAAGGGAACACTACAGAGATTTCTTCGATGATGCGAGCTCGATCATGAGGTGCAACTACTACCCACCTTGCCAACAACCTGAGCTGACTCTTGGCACTGGGCCCCACAGCGACCCCACTGCTCTGACAATTCTTCAGCAGGACCAGGTTGGCGGACTTGAGGTCTTCACCGGCGGCAGGTGGCGCCCACTCAAGCCGGTTCAAGGTGCACTGGTCATTAATATAGGCGATACATTTATGGTAGGTAATTAAATATATATTCTGTGTGAGTTTGTTTTAGCCTTTTAGGTACAGAATTGTGGAGTTCATGCCTATAATTAATTAAGTTTAAAACCTATATATAGGAACCATCACTGTACAACTAATTAATGGTCTTTCTTAGTTCCACTGTTTCTATATGTGTGTGTGTGTGTGTGTGTGTGTGTGTGTGTGTGTATAACATTCTTTTGTTCATTGTTATTCTCATTTTTTACCTACTACAGAAAAAAAAAATGTTATATATAGTTGTAACCATGCAGTACTAAGACAAGTTCCTCGTCTGTTGAAAAATCTTTTGTCGCTCTGTCAGAATCTTTTTCCATTGGTACAACTTTATCGGACACTGTTAATTAATTACCAGCACATACAGACTCACCAGGTGGTGGTCATTGTACCAGTTGAGATGACTAAGAGGACGGGAATGCATGTATATCATGACATGAATTTGGGACCCCAAGTGCATGGTAATATGTCGTGTCGTGTTACCAGTTGGTGCTTGCTCAACTCGTACCCTACCCTCCTTATATTGTTCAACTCATCTCCATTACTTACTTGACAATGGAGAGATCCAGTCCTTAGAATTAAGCTAACAATGTGAATTTCAGGCACTGTCAAACGGGAGATACAATAGTTGTTTGCACCGTGCAGTGGTGAATCGGCACCAGGAGCGACGGTCTCTGGCTTTCTTCCTCTGTCCAAGGGAGGACAAGGTGGTGAGACCACCGGCCGGCACGTTTGGAAGCCCCAGATTGTACCCAGACTTTACATGGGAAGAGCTGAGGCACTTCACACAACACCACTATCGGTCTGATTCAAGGACTTTACATGCTTTCATTCAATGGCTGGGCCTCACTACTGATCCCGGCCCAAATTACATTTGAGCCTAATTTTCTTTATAATCTGATTCACCGATGTAAAGGCCTCTCAAGTAGATAAACAGTTGAAGATCAGGATGACCATTTTGGTTTTAATTTTATTGGCTTATTTCTCCGTTTATTGTTGTATATGTTAATGTATATTGTACTACTTTTAGAGTAGCACTAGGGTGTTCTTAAGCTCACCAAGTCTCTTTATGAGCTTAACTCAAAAATCCATCAATTAATTTTAAGCGATGCATTCAAATTGTTGAAACCGATCTACTTCACGAGTGATGAGTTTATATGTCAAGCTTTAAATTTTCGAACTAATTTAATATAAAGTCAAATGGTCAAAAAATGATGAAAAATGGACACATTAAAATTAACTTATAAATCTTCTTTTTTTACCGCTTGACTTTATACTAAATTAGTTCGAAAATTTATAAATTTGACATGTAAACGCATCACTCGTGAAGTAGATCAATTTCAATGATTTGAATACATCGTTTGAAGCCAATTCAATAGATTTTTTAATTAAGCTCATAAGGGACTTGATGAGCTTAAGAACACCCTAGTTCTACTCCTACTTTTATATATATACAGTTTTAGAGTATAAGTTACATGAGGTGTATGTATGTGTGCATTTGTGAGGGATCAATAAAGTTTGGTTCATTTGCACAAGCGGTGCCGCTTAAGCAAACCCAAGGCGATTCTGAAATCGCCTATGGCGATCCGAGCCCCCCAACTCCATACATCTTTCTATCATTTTCCTCCATCTAAGCCAGTGCTTCTGTTTGGTGGATCTGGTCACCGCTTTCGATGTTTCCGTTTAGTGAATCTGGTCACCGCTCACTATTCTATCGACGTTCGAGCTGGTGCTACCATCTAGTGGATTTGCCACCGTTTCTTGGTGCTTCCGCTTTGTGGATCTGGCCATCGCTCTTCGCATCGTCCTTCTGGGGTTTTTATTCTCCAAGACAAGCAGTTCGCTTTTTCTTCTCTTCTCCTGAGCTCAGTTTCCTCTTGTTGACAATGGAAGAGTGTGTGAAATGAGTTGTACATATAATTATTTTATATGTTGTCTGTGCTGGGGTTTGTTTATGTGCTCTCTTTCTTCTCCTCCTCTTCTCTCTTTCTTTTCTACTTCCCACACTGGCGGCTCTTCATTGGAACATCTGCGTGGTGACTGTTCCGGTCTGGTTGATTCAATTCCTGATCTGGTTTGATTCAGTGCCTCCATTGGAATTTCTGAGGGGTGATTGTCCTGGCCCGGTTGATTCAATTCCCGGTATGATTTGATTCAGTCTCTTCTACGATGAATCTGCCAGCAGAACAACTATGCGCACAGAGAAAACCAGCACTAGGCTCCTATCATTTTCAGCAAAGATGACCAAAATTGTGTCTACATGATACACATACCACTGTGCGTTTTTAGTTTGTTTACAGCTGAGTGAGTGTTTTTTAAGATATTTATTGTCTAATCTTATGTAACAGTTGGTTTGTAACTCTTTACATTAATAAAATTGCCTACAGATTTCACTGCCAAAAAAAAATATTTATGTGTGCATTTTTCCAGTATTGGTTATATATGAGAAGTAGATATCTACACTGTAACCGTTGAGGCGAATATATTATTAATTCATGTATTGGTTATTGTGTAGAGAATACATATGGAGAGAGTTACATATGGAGAGAGTTATTTGCATGTACTTTATGACTGTTGGAACAAAACTAAATTTCTTCCAAGTTATGAAATGCTCCCCAAGACAAAAATATGAAGTATTTGATGACAATTTGAAATGATAGAGTGGCCAGCTAAAGATATATGGACTGTTGAGTTATGTGGAGTACCGAATATATACCGAAATTTTTATTTATAACATTTTAAATAAATAAATTAATAAAATAACCATCGATTTTGGTCAATTCTAAATCTAACACGGCCGCAGAACACCGGAGCGGACCCATTTGGGGAAGGCCGCAGAATGCCGGAGCGGACCCCCATATGGGTCCGCAGAATGCCGGAGCGGACCCTATTTTTTTTTTTTTTTTATCTGATTCTGAAGTTGATTATGATTTTGTTTTGAAAATTTTTATCAAAAATGTAAAGTTTGTACTGGAAGTTGTGTGTAATTACTTATGTTTGAAATGTCGTTTAATCTGAAATTGCTGTTCGTCGTTTGTTTGATCAAAGAAACATTACAATAGAACAAGGAGCCATATAAAGAAGCATACAATAGAACAATGCTAATGTTATCAAAAATTACAAATACGTCTAAATAACCGAAAATAAACAATATTTTTACAAGTACAATTAAAAAAGCAACATTAACTCTCAATCCCGTGCAGCTCGAGCAGCTCTGTTTTGTCTTTCTTGTGTATCTCGGCCGGCTTGGTGTCCTCTTCTCCTATTATGTAGAACGTCCATCCACATCGGAATTCTGTCGTGTTGTCTTCTGCCCACAGAAATATTTTTTTTCTCTGGAACAAGGACCGGGCCATCGTGTGGCGGCCATTCCGACTGATTTCCATACACATGCCATTGAGCGCTCCATGTGTTGATCAGTGTATGGATGTGATGGTAGTGACTTACAAAGACGCCAGGGTCGATGCCTCGGAGACGACACACGGATAGAACATGAGAGCACGGTATTCTCTCCAATTGAGGCTTCTAGCACGTGCAAGTTACTGTGTGATCATCCCCGATTATCACCGTGTATTTGTAATTGGCCTTAGTAAACCGACCATAATCGTCAGGTATGAAAGCGTGAACTCTCTCCTGTGTGGAGGTTACCTCGAACTCGTTGTTGTTTCCAAAGCCCCCCAGCGTCTTCATTTTATCGGACCTCTGGAACCGTTTGTTGATCAGCTACGAAAAATTAAAAAATAATGAAGAAGTCAGATATTTTTTTAACAAAGTTCATTAAAAATTATGAAGAAAGAACTACAAATAAAAGTACCTGATGCACACGACACGAGAATTGTTAACCTTGACTAACTTCCTATTCCGCTTTGGCCCTCCTTTGCGCAAACCATGTCATACATTTGTAAAATGTGTCTTCAATTATTGCTGCAACCGGTAGCCTACGAGAGGACTTGAAGACCTTATTAAGCGACTCGGACCCGTTTGTAGTCATGATGCCCCAACGGTAACCACCGTCCAGTGCTTGGAATATCTTCCATGGTTTGGGGCACTCGTTCTCATCTGGATCCAAATATTTACCCACACCGTCCAGCCAATTGAGGGCAATGTCACATGCCTGCCCCATTGCTTGCATTCCTTGCTCGTACCTCCTCATCTTCCTCTTAGCCACACATATTCTAAAAAAACGGATTGCCTTATCACTACAACCGTTCTTCTTCATGTTCTCGGCTATGTGAGTAGCACAAAGACGGTGAACACATTGATCCTCATCCTCCTCGTTCCACCCCATATCATCTTGTCTGAACACCTTCTTGATACCCTTTCCCCTATCAGTGATGACACACATGAATCTGGAGCGGATTACATTTAGGCGCAACCATTTCATGAACCACGCACAATCGTCATAACTCTCTGATTCTACCAGTGAAAAAGCCAACGGGAGGAGCTGATTTTCAGCATCATACCCGGTTGCAATCAACAGCTTGCCTGTGGTAAAATTAATTTTGTAAGAGCCGAAATCAACTAAAATAAATTAAGTGAAAACAATCAATTAGTTACCTTTATACCGGCTTGACAGGAAACATGCATCAACTGTGATGACCGGTCTGATATGTTGAAAAGCAGCTATGCACGGTCCAAATGCCCAAGCCGCCCTATGAAAATACCTCCATGGTCCAGGTTCACCAGTGGGATATGAGGTCACCTCAAACAATGTTTCTGTCAATAAATTTAAAAAAATAAGTTCAATTTTTTATTGATAATGAAATGACGTAAAAATTGAAGGAACAATGTAGTACCTGGGTTGCTTCTTTTGATTGCCTCCAACAATGGAACTACAAGAGCGTATGACCCCTCCCAACTGCCAAATTGACGGGCTATTGCCAACTCACGGCCACGCCATAGTTTGTTGTACGCCGGTATCTGACCGTTGTACCTTTCAGCAACAGCAATTCGGACAGCCTGAATACTCAAGTCGACATCGTTCCTCATGTGAGCGGATATACACTCGGCAACCATAGCAGCTGACAACTGGGCGTGATCTGTTCTTGTCGCATCCGCGTGGCATGAATGTTGTGTTGGGCATTTGGAGACACGCCATTGTGTTCCATAACCGGCGGTCCTTGCGAGTATGTACCACCCACAGTAACTGTCCTTGCACTTGAACCTCATTCTTGTGCGGTCACTGTGCGTAGGTTTAACATCTTTGTTGCAAAGGATGTGAAACCTGGCAATTGCGCTCTTCATTTCCTCTTTTGAGTCATATGTTTGTCCCTCGGACAATTCATTCTCATACTCTGCGCTACTTCCAAACAAACCCGAATTGGCTTCCATAAACCCTGATGTGTTGTTGAAAGCATGAATCGGGTGCTGAAACCCGCGATCCATTATCCGAAACCCGCGATCCATCTTGAATTTCCTTGATAGTCCGAGCACAGGCCCGGTATCTTTCTGGTCAGAATAATCGCTCATACCCTCAGGATCAATATGACCCCAATTTTCCTCTGCCTCTAGTATTTCCAGATCCACTTCTTCATCAGATTCATCCGAATTACAAGTTTGACCCCAATGAGCGGTCCGACTAGATGAAGGCTGGTCAGTCTGGGATGGGGCCCGACGGGAGGGTCGGTCCCTCTGAACTGGGGCCCGACTACTGGACGGTTGGTCAATTTGGACAGGGGATGGACTAAAGCCGGATGAGTTACCCCGACTACGACCCTGGATTAACCTCTGAACTGGGTTCGAACGCCGGGCTCTGGTAACCTCCACATATAGGTCAATTATCTTGTATGCACCCTCAGAAAAACTCATGGTTTGGTTATACAATACCTGCCAGACTCCCTCATTCTGAATTGGAAATAGTTGGAACCAGATTTGTGCCGAACTAGTCGGCATGCTAATTTTGGCATCAATTTTAAGGTCATACTGACCCTGATCCAACCCCAAATTCTGACATATACTTGATTTAAGTCCCAAATAATCAGTACCTGGCAATACCGGGATCACAGTAACAGGTCCAATACTGTAGTAAACCCCATTAGGACCTGTTAAAACATCCCCACCAGTGTAGATGGATACCATAAGAGCCATTTTTTCAATTCAATACAGAAGAAATCTACAATTAAAAATTAACTAAATTAATTATTCTAATTAAATTATTGCTAAATTAATTATTCTAATTAAATTATTAATCTAGAAATAAAATAAAAAATTTAAAAGAAGAGAGAAAAAACTTACAGATCAGAGAGCTAACTCAGGAGAGAGAAGGTGTGAGAGTGTGGAATGAAATTTCGCTGTCATTTTCGGGATATAAAGACCAGGGTCCGCTCCGGCATTCTGCGGACCCATATGGGGTCCGCTGCGGCATTCTGCGGCCTCCCCCAGATGGGTCCGCTCCGGTGTTCTGCGGCCGTGTTAGATTTACAATTGACCAGAATTGATGGTTATTTTATTAATTTATTTTTTTAAAATGTTATAAATAAAAATTTCGGGAATATATATCAAATTGTTCCGTGAAACCTTCTTTTTCCATTTTCCATTTTCTAATGCCAATATGATCAGAATAAATGAATTTGCATATACGATATGTGGTTCAGTGCTACGGCCCTTGGCAGCGAAAAGAGGCTTATTTATTTTTTTATTCTATTTGTAAAACGAAAGATGCTTATATTCAGTGGAACCCACTTCCATTCTTGTCAAAAAAAAAAAAAAAAAGTTCGTACCATAAAATCGTACATAAAAATGCAAAAGGAGCATGCTTCGTTGGTTTGGTGGAGGAAATAAAATAAAAGATAAAAGGGATATATTATATCAGCTATCAGCCGCATCGATTTATCCAATCTTAACAAAATAACCGTTTGCATGTTCCAACCTCAGAACCTGTGACATCTGTGATGCTATATTGGACAGCTGGAACCCCCTTCCTCCGAAGTCAAATGATTGTGTGCATTTATTTTGCTTCCTCGTACGCCGAAATTTTTTAGTTAGCACAGTAAAAAAATAGAAATTAAATGACTATCACTCCGTCCTAACTATTTTCAATTCTACCACACGGACTCAATTTGGTACGCGAACTGGGTTGGCGTACCAACTGGTACTCTAACTGGGTTAGCGCACCAAAATTAGTGCTCAAACAGAATGAAACGCACCGAAGAGCAGTAAAAATTTCAGAACAGTTGGTGCTCTAACTCAGTTAAAGCACTAGTTGATGCGCCTACTCAGTCAGCGCACCAATCCATTTTGGTGCGAGAATTGAATCCGCGTGGGTGGTAAGATAGAAAAAGTCTCAACAACAAGAGTGGTATTCATTTAATTTTAATTTTATGGTGTGGTAACTTTAAAAATTCGGCCTCATACGTGGTTATTGGACTTATTTCATATAAAAGGAAAACAGCATTCAATGAAAATAATTTCTTCGCAGAAAATATCAAGTTGCTGTTATTGCTTCATAGTATACCCATTTGATATATAGAATTAATACAGCCTTCCTCTCTTGTGTGGTACATTTTGTGCATTTTCTTAGCATAATAAATTAATATGCTAGGTACTACAACCTTAAAAATTGATATTTTGCATTCAAATCTTAATTTTCAGAGTTTAGAACTTTACAAAACACCTCAGGACAGCTCTAGACATATGTGTACTGGACCTGCATCATACCACATTAAAAAAAATCAAAAGGGAAAAAGAAAAGCATATTGACAAGAGAACGGAGTAGGTCCGATGCCCATCGGACCTACTTTTAAGTTCAACAAGCATGATGACCCTCCGATCTAATTTAAGATTGTGCACACGAAAATTGAAACAGACACACACGAAGTTTAAAGCGTTCCGCACAAATCTTAAAGCAAATCGACAATGATTAAACCCATCGAACTAGAGTAGGGCATCGGACCTACTCTCAAGTGTATTGACAATAATCATAAAAAAAAAACATTTATAGAAACAAAATATGCAAAGTAGCATCCTAATATTGACAACATTAAAGTAATAACTTACAGAATGTTTCATAAGAAAAAAGACAAAATTATTATCACACAAGAAATCAGTTCTCAGGTAGAGGCCCTTTGCCTTTTCATTTCAGATTTTAACACAATAGATAATAACAAACACTACAATAAATTACTATAAAAAATGCCTAATCTACCTTAAATAACCACCAATTAGGTGGTATGCTAATCAGTTCCCTCTTAGGATTTGGGCCGCCACATGGTTTTTTGCACACAAAGTAACCCCTCTTTGTCCTTCGAATAGATCATTCTAATCTCCCAATTTAGTGACTTTGCTATTTCTTCTATTTCATTTACCACGTCTTCTTTATCTCTTACAATTAAGTTCCCTCCAGGCCTCAATATCCGGTCCACCTCTGCTAGTACACTTAATAGGTTGCACCTGACAAATAATATGAGGTGCATGAAAATCTAGGTATTTACAACATTTTGGAACAATTTGGTTGAGGCTGGTACAGGTATGAAGATTATATGCCTGTATTGAATAACAGGACATGATCAGCAACATTTGGTTTCCCTACCATCTTACTGAGATATGGTGCAGAAATACAATGTGGTATGATAATATTACAAGAATTACCAACATTCTGCTTCCTTTATCTTTTTTATTTTTTTAAGGTTCATCTTCAATGTATAATGGAAATTACGAAGACTGATACTAAATTTAGTTTCAGTCACAATCAAGGATTGATATAGCATTACTGATGGAAAAAAAAAGAGATAGAAAGGTTACCTCTTTTTCAACTTAGAGAAGAGATGATCAGCATGAACAAGGTCGAAAGACCTGGGATAGGTGCTGAAAGATTCGCACCAGTCATGGTAAATTCCAAAAAGACCCCTCTCATAAATAATTGGAAGTGTATCTGGTGAGTCGATCGGTACAACATTCATAACCCACACATTCATTTCCTTTAAAGCAGCAGCAAATCTAGTATATATTAAAATATTGAGAAAAAAAAATCAAACTGTTAAAATGCAATTTTTGCATTCTGTAATCAAAGCAATATACAAATTCAAATGAATTTATGTTCAATTGATATAATCCAAGTGATGTCTTAACAAGGCCAACACAGTATATACTAATTGGTCCAGTACCTGGTTAGCTACAATGTAATCCAATTTGTTATGTATTACATTTTCGTTGGCTGTCCAATTGCCGAGTTCAGGACATACTTTGGCTCAATTGCATGATTAAAAATCAACATGCTTGTTCAATTTGAACGTCAATGTAAGGGTTATTTAGACTTGACAAGGACAAATTGAGCTTGGTTGCAAAAATATGTCATATTTATAGCAGGTACTCACAAAAACGAGAATGGAAATTATAAAGAAAAAAGAAAGAAATATTTTACAAACATACCCTCCATAAAATGATCTCATATCCATGACATTTCTGACCTTTGACCAGTCAATGCCCATACCATTCAGGTATGATTTCTTAACAACGCGTTTCCACAGATCATAATCTGCCTCAAAGTCTTTTTTCGCTGGCTTTCCGTAGACACCTACCTGAGATTCTAGCCAGTATGGTGCCTTCTCCAATCTTAAAGGCCACTGGTATGGCCATTGGGAGCCACGCATAGTTGGCTCAACTGGTAACTTGTGAATGCACGCCTGCAAGGATATATTCCTGCATACAATTGTTATAATACGAAGATCAACATAAAGGATTAGATTTCAGAAGAAAAAATTAATTAACCTGTTATTTGTTCAAATATTTTCTATGCTTAAAAGGACTTCATCTTCCTAATCTTTTTTTATAAATATAAATCTATGCATAGTACCTTAGAAGAAAAGAAACATTTTAAGGGACTAGTAGATTTTTACCAAATGAACTAGTACAAGGTTTCCACAGCCTATAATTAAAGCCGAAGGAGGTAATCAGACGAAACACTGAGATTTAATTTGGAAGAAGGCATTACCAGGCTGCATCTGAGCTGTCAGTTTCTGGACAAAGAGGTGGTTTATTTTCTGATCTTTTTTCATAGCATTTGTTATCCATCGGCTTCCTGTAAACTGCCATTCCGACCTCATTTATTTTATCTCTTGTTTTGTTCACCAACTTCCAGCACATTGATTTCGTAAGAGCCGACATAGCTATTCATTAACATATAAGGTGATTAGTAAAGTAATATTGCAAGGTAAATAATAATTAAAGGTGTTTTGCAAATTGCAACCAACATTATACAACTGGAAGCCTCGAACAACAACTAAAATTGATACTTTCTGAAATTATGACCAACACTTAAATCATGTGGCCCAAAAGGTGCTTTTGCAAGATGTGACAAAATTGCCCTTGCCTGCACTGCTCAGGGTCCCAAGTTTGTATGAGCACATTATCAAGTAACAAGTGCAGTGGAAAATAATCAATTTAATATTGATAATTTTTAGGTTGTTAACAAATAACAAGACTTAACTGTTAACACGACAATATTGTTATTTTAGTTTGTGTTTGTGTGTTTGATTTGATTCAATAGCGGGTCAAGCTTGATTTTGGTT
This sequence comes from Carex parvula, assembly GCA_025461045.1. NCBI lineage: Eukaryota > Viridiplantae > Streptophyta > Magnoliopsida > Poales > Cyperaceae > Carex > Carex parvula. The sequence continues at coordinate 417,119 of JAJGRW010000091.1, read as the reverse complement.
AGCCTGTGTTCAAGCTCAGTTGCTTTGGCATGGGAATTCAATTGTTGAAAACTTCAAAAACTCATCAGGTTTTGGGTATAAGCGGAATTGAGCAAGTTTTTGGGGAAGGTTCAGATTTTGCCAGTCCTACTTGCAAACAAATATTGCATATTCGCAAATATGATAAAATATGAAAGTACTATTGTGATAAATTTTGCAAAGATTTAACAATAGGTACCATTCCATATCTCAACATCTTCTGGGAGCTTTTGATAAACCGGAGTAGCAGACCAGACAAAGTGACCCCCAGGCCTCAAAAGCCGGTTCAATTCCAACAATAGCATACCACCTGCAAAATTTCATAGTTTTAAAATAGCTCTTGAGGTAATACAAGAAAAGGGCTTTCCGGTTGCATACTCAAGAGAGTTACACCAACTAAAATTTTAAAATGTTAAATTCAACTCTAAAACAGCAAGTGAAAGTACAAAAGAAAAATCTATAAGTTATGGTAGACGTCTATTGGATATTGAGCAAATTTTAAGGGAAGATCCAGGACTAATTTTTCATTTCTTTCAGTGCATGCTGCCAAAAAGATTTTTGCAAGGGAAGACTAGTTATCAACCATCAAATGATACTATGGACCTAGCTGGTGTAATTCCAAACTGATACCATCATATATTTCCCATTTGCCCTGTTGCTATTAAACACCAAATATTTTTTTTAAAGACCACCCCCCCAACCACCACCCAGGCATCCCCCTCAAGTAAGACGACAAACGAAGAAAACAAAAATCAACAGAATGTGTGCCTGTGTGGGGTATCTGTGAGGGAGCATTTTTTAAGTGTGCGTTTGAGTGTCCTTGTGTGTTTGCATGCTGTGTGTCTGTGTGTGGGTGGCGGGGGGTTGAGCAAGAAGAGAATTTAACCTTCAATATGCCATGGGACCCGACACCTGGCACAATGAATCACATCGAAAACCTGACCAGGAAAAGGGAGTCTTTTGGTGCCCATAACAGCTGAAATGGCAGGGATACCTCGCTCCAATGCAAACTGTACCTGTGCCTCGTGCTCATCTTTAGGTGCAAAGGACATCGTCAGAACATCTCTGTCAAATAAGTAGCCACCAAAGCTGGCAACCCCACAACCCACATCTAGCACTACTCGGCTTCTCTTCCCCCAAGCTATGTCAGGGAAGGACTAATACCCGAAGAACCAATACCATATGTTAGTACAAGTACAATATTTTTTGGGTGAGTTAAAGGAATAATGTGGAAAATATGTTTCTTTCTAAATTGGTTGGTTAAACAGTAAACTTCAATGTCTCAGGAAGTCATGAAAAATGAGAAGTTCATCGGGTACTAATGCCAAAGCACGTTTAATAACATGACCCACAAAATACTAGACATGTTTGTGTGTATGTGCAAATGCATGCATCATGACTTCCCGGTATGTGTGTGTGGGTGGGTATGTTTGTGTGTGGTGTTACTCTTGGTTTACTATATATGCCACATTTACAAAGGGCCATAGTTACCTGCTTTGTAGAGCATTTATGACATCTGCTACATTTCTAGGGGTGTAGGTGATAATTCTTGCTTTGTAGGATTATATCCGAAATTCGATCATTTAGCAGTTATACAAAGAAAAATTCAAAACCAAATATATATTACCTGCTGAATGAAATCAATGTAGTGTAGTGCACCATGCTTGAACTGGGTCCCACCACCAGGAAAGGTAAGGTAATTGCCAGACACCTTGACCCAATTCTGGTGCCCCTTTACTTCTGCCAGCTTGGTATGAGGAACATTGCTATACCATATCTGCACCACATTGCATTTGCAATCACATAAAACTAGAGTTTATCAAAAGAATAGAATAATTTGGTCAGGTTATTGTCATGACAGATAGCAAAATCAGCAAAGAAATATCGCTAACGAACTCAGCTAAGTACAACACATTATCTCACTTTGATTTGGTCATAAAGGTTAGATTGCATGTAGGTAGTGACATAGGTTGTGCCCAAGTTTCCTAATATACAGAAAACAATTTGGTAGAGCAAGTGAAACACAAATTATTTTCAAGTTACTTATTCCCTGTACTGGTTCTTGGTTTCTTGAAATATGGAAACAGAGAGTAGTAATTATGGCAGGGAACTGCTCACATGATGCCCACTCGAGTATTGATCCTAGGCCTTACTAAGTCCCAACCAAAACATAAATATACAGGACAATCATACCTTATCCCGGCTCTGGGGCCACTCAATGGAACGTTTATACCCCTCCGGAAGCGGAACAAGGCATGTGGGACCCACTTCAGGACAGTGCCTCTCTCTATGCTCATAGTGTTTAGTACTTCTAAGCTTCTTGATTGCATTTTCATTATCGAGGCAAGGTATGTAATCAGGCCCAGCTGTGACATTGCAAAGCTTCCATTTGTAACTCTTCATCTTACCCTGGGATAAGTTGGAGTTTTTAACTTCCTTCTCGTTTTTTGACTCAGCCTCCTGAGTAGAGAATGCTCCATTTTGTGTTTCTGTTTCCTTTAATATTTCTGACTGGGCCCCATCAGGAAACATCTCCACTTTTGAGTCTGAATTTGAATTCGAATTTGAACCTTGGTCTGTCTCTTCACCTTCTTCTGTCACTGATTGTTCTACTTTAGTTGTTTCAGAATCTGATTTCTCTTCTTTTTCGGTCTCATTTTGATTCTCTCCTTCATCTTGGGTCTTTTGCACTGTCTTTTCTGAAGTACCATCTTCAGAAGCCGTGCTGTCTGAATTTGAATCATCAAAAACAACCTTTGGCTCTGTATTGAAATCTCCCTCCTGGGATGAATCATCAGTTACAGAGTCGGTTGAAATATCACCAAATTGGCTCGAAATTTCATCAGAGTTATTCTCTGACGAAGAAATGATAACTGGGAATTTGCGGGATGATGTCATAACCCATGCACCGGCCAAGCATAGGCCAATAAAAACTGCCATTATAGTTTTAGAGCACATCGAAGACTTACTATTTGATTGTGGCCTCCTATAATCCAACCTTGTAACTTTACTATAAGCCATTGAAGATTTGACTTTCTATACCATTCGATGTGACAGTTGGAGAGAAAGAACCTAAACAAAACCATTGCACAGATTGTGATTGAGTCATTTGTTAGTGATCCTATATATACAAATCAAAAGGAAAATTCGCCAAATTGAAATGGTGCTTGAAACAGGCTTTCAAAGTTTTCTAAAAGTTTGAATTATTGTAAAATTGGATCTTGACTTGTGAATTCACGGTAAAGTAGGGACGGAACCAATTTACAATAAAATTAGTGTACAAGCTTAAAAAATCATGCACAATAAAAGGGTGTCCGTTTTGGTCAGAAAATACACTGTAAATATACTGAAATGACATCATCTCTAGCCAAAAGATAATATAGCAATGACATAATTCTTTAATAATAGAGGATTAAATGTTTATATTCCTTGGTTGCAGCCAGATCTGTAGCTAAGACTACTTTCAGCTTTAAAATTAGCTAACTAAACAAGCAAGCAGTAAACCTAAGCAAATTTCAACAAAGAACATGCCATTCTTGCATTTAATGCCAATCACAGAGAAAAGGAAAATTAATAAAAAATTAAACAGGTGAAATCTGCTGGAAAAGATAGATCTGAGCAACAAAATGCAAAGCAAAACAAAATATATATATATAATCCCTAAGAAATAACACCATAACTGTGAGAAATATGAATACTGAGAGCAAATAGTCCGTACCTTCTCTCTGATTTGGTAAGAACAGAAACCAAGATGTGATTATCTTCGTACAGCTTTGTTTCGACAAAGTGGATTAGGGGAGAGAGCACTTGGCCGAGTAAGGAGCACTCGGAAGTGCGACTGTGCGAGAGAGAGTGATGAGAGAGAAACACGGGGGGTAAAGGAACAAAGGTCGTGAAGAGGTGTTAAAATAATAACGAAAATAAATGGTGTTTCATAACAAAACCCCAAAAGGATGCCCAACAAGACTGACAAATGGGCCCCACTAAAAAAATGACAGCGTGGAGCCCGCATACAGTGAGTGTAGATGAAATAGGGAGGGAGGCATAGTGGGAAAAATATATCGCCACCTAAATGAATCTTTCTGAAATACCCTCTTAAAATATTTTTTCTACTTGTCATTTTTTATTTTATGTTAACCAGCTTTTTTTATTGGAGAACAGGTTGGGTCCGATGCCATCGGACTCAAATTTTGGTCCGATAGGTTTCGGGACTGTCCGATCTGCTTTAAGATTCATGCGCACGAACTTTAAAGCAGATGTGAAAATTGCAGACACAAATCTTAAAACAGATCGAACGGTCATCGAACCCATCGAATTCACTCTAAGTCTGATGTGCATCGGACCCAAATTGACCTCTTTTTATTGTATTAATATCTCTCAATAAATCTATGTTAACAAATTGAAGTTTTAAGGATAATATGCATGCAAAGACCGGAAAAACTAATATAAGAGCTTCCCATCTCAATTGAAAATTAAATGCAAAATTATAATGTAGTAATTACAATTTAATGTAATATAATTATTATTTTACATACTTGATTGGAAATTTGGATGAAACAATATATCAACATTTTGCAATGAATTTGCATTTGTCAATTGCAGAAATATAAAGAGTAAATTGTAAAGATGTAAAACAATATATTAAACATATTCAATGAATCTCATAAATTAAAATTAGAATGAATTTTGTGATTGGATATGGCTTGAAATTAATTGAGGAATTTTTATAATATGCGCTGCATAGTTGAAAATATCAATGAAAATACTTTTTTTTTAATTTATTAACAAAATATTTTTGTACGATCCAAAAAAATTAATCTTCCCCCCTTCCTTCTCTCCTTCCAATTTACTCCAATGTCATTTTTAAATTTTTTAAAATGTTCAATTAATCTATGTCAATTATCTAATATAACTTAACTCATCGTATTAGAATAAAGTGGATCCATATATAGCTCGATCTTGTTGTTTGATATTTATTGGCATGCAAAACATGAAAATATTCTCCTAGTACTTTCAATAATTAGATAAATACAACAATATTTTCAAATAATTTATACCAATATTTGGACTATTTCAGATTGTGGTCCAGATTTATACGGTCGGTTCGAGTGGCTTAATTCAGTATACATATCCAAATCTTGTTAGAAATAAAGGAGTTGGCTACGGTGTTTTTCTACCTATCTAAAAAAATAGTAAAAAAATTCTAAAAAATGTAAAATTTGGTTTGCAAGTACATATTCATATGGAGATCATGTTGAACGGTTTGGATCGACCGTTAGGGTTTTGAAAACTCAAATATTGAGCCGTAGCACGGAGGCCATCTATGCTATGCATAGCATATTAGCAATTTCCTAGAAATAAAATTTTATATTTTGTTAATGTTATTATTAGTTATTTGTTAAAAATAAATTTTATATATGTATTCTTATTATCGAGATCTTATGCATAATTTAATTTTCATGCTTTTTTATTAAAAAAAAAAAAAAAAGCTAATTTTTGTGCACATTAAACTATTATTATTTGAACTTAGAATTAAGGGAGGAGATTTATCAGGGAGCGGAGAGCCGGAGACATCAACCTAAATTACCGACGATTAATGGATCACGTGGAAACAGAAGCTGTCTAACATATTTTAATGATGATATGAGTGAAACGGGTCATACCATTTGTAAATATTTACCTGCTATACCTAATACCCACAAAGAACGCTGCATATCAATTCAGATCCGACAAGACAGCAAGCATGGACCGCACAGTGTATGGATCTATGACGGTGAACCATGCAACGCGTTCTATTGCAAGAGCAAAATTTCATATACGTCCTCCATCTATTTATAATTTTCTTTGCTTTGATTGAGTTTGCAATTTACTGTTTATCTCAAAATTAAAAGAAATCTCCAATTTAATACAAAACTAAGGTTTACATAACTTTAAAACATATTTAAATAATTATTCATGTAATAATACCATTTATGTTTAATTTTACACTTTTCATTCACTAATAATAGTAGAATGTATATGACAATCACCATAATTTTCTTTCTTTCTTTTTCAATCATGGAATTATTGAAGTTCAAAAGAAAACTAATCTTACAAGATCTAGGTTCATTGTTAGAATAATTTTAAAATTTTAATTATGTATATTGAAATTTAATTAATATTTATTTATTTTAAAAAAAATTTATATAGTCTAACCTCTATCATAGAATATCAAATGTTTGATTTTAGTTTAATAATTAGAGTTTTTTATATAGTCTAACCTCTATCATAGAATATCAAATGTTTGATTTTGGGTACCTGGTCATAAATAGATACCCAAAATATGAATTAAAGAAAGAATTCGGTACCGCCTAGAAACATTTATTATTAAAATTTTGACTCGCCAATTACTTAAAAAGGAAAAATCTTCACGCATAAGGGGGCTACTTTAGTAATGTGAATTAAGTTAAAGGGTAGATCTGCAAAAGTTGTAGTGTCGGTGGTTAACTTGGTTGCCTTGTTAGCGGTAGTGGGAATGAAAATTCACGTTCTCACTTTAGATCTAAAGTTCTCGCTTTAGATTTTGGCGATTTTGGCGCCATCTACTTCAGATCTAAAGTTCTCACTTTTACCTTCTTTTTAGATAGAATAAGGATATCTTTGACAATGAGAATCTCTGTGAAAAATGAAAATTTTTAAATATGAAAGTGATTATATCAATTTGTCTGAGTAAAATTAAGGAGTGATGTGTTTATTAAGAAGGGTTGGTGAGCATAATTTCAAAAAATGTATTAGATTTGATTCAAACGACGAATTTAACCTGTTAAAATTCATCTACTTCATGAGTGATGCATGCACATGAAATTTTTTGGAAGTTTTGAATTCATTTACAAAGTCAAGTTGTAAAAAAATAAATCTTTAAAAGTTATTTTATAAGTTGTTTTATGTACAAGCATCACTTATGAAGTAGATGGATTTGAACTATACAAATTGTTATAGTTCTCAACACCAAGAAGCTGTTACTGAAAAACATTGTGGAGTACTGGGAAAAATAAAACTAAAAAAAATTGTGGAGAAAGTCTGGGGTCTCCACCGGCAGTATGTGGCCATAAGTGCGCGCAGCTGGGCATGGTCCGCATGGATCTGTCGACACTACAGATTTATTGTGTATCTTGCGATCCGGGTTGTAACAAAAATTATTAGTTGAAGCAAACTAGTTTCGATTAATAAAATGTACCCGAAATATATAATCCAAAGAGACAAACTAATTCTTTTTATTTTTATAGTATTACTCTGGTACAAATATTGCTAACATCAAATATCAACAGTAATTTTAATGCATTTCATTTAGTTTTTCTTCTTAAAATGGCAAAAGTGTGCTATTTTATTACAATTTCAAATGAAACCTTCTCTTTTCACAAAAAAAATATTAATCAACCACAAAATAAATTGTGCTATTTTATAAAAAGTTTCAAATTCATGGCTGTGCCAGGCAAGGCACCCTAATGTATGAAATTTAGGCTTAGCAAAATGGGGATTTCTCTACAATGTATTCTGGGCCTACAAATGTGCATTGCGTTGCACTATACTCTTGTACACAAACGTTGTTTCTAACGAAAGCCTACGGGCCAATTCCACCCCCCCCCCCCCCGAATTCACATCACCTCAGGTTACCTGACTCAAGCAAATTACAATCAGACGGCCCATTTAACATGATACGAATCTCAAAACAGACCTCCTACAGTCTCAATAGGCACCCGATTGAGTTTGGCCCAGATAGAATTAATCTGGGCCAGCTTGTTGTAATTTGCTTGAGTCAGGTACCTGGGAGGATATCTGCGCCCCCCCCCCCCCCCCCCCCCCCCCCAATTCAGAACCTCCCGGTATTGTAATAGGGAATCTTTTACAATTACTGGATCTGGACCGTTCTTTTTAACTTGGCACGAATCTCAAAGCCCAATAATACTGCCTCCTACACTAGCCCGAATCCCAAAGCGGCTGGGAGTTAACCTCAAACCGTAAAGTGAAGAGAATCTTTTACAGTATTGGAGATGATATTAAAAAAAAAAGTTATTTGTTCTTCCTAATTTATGGAAAATACACAAAAATATTTAACAATATGTTCATTTTTTTTTTGTGTTTGTATGTTTATATTCAAACTTCTTCAAAAATTATATTGAAATTTTATCCGATAGCGAAATCGTGACACTAATCGTCACTAAAGATTATTTAATTTTGTTAATATGTTATATTTAAGTAAGAGCATTTGTTATATTACAGATATATTTTTTCAGATAGGAATTGAAAGCTCATAAATACAATATTAAATACATTCAAATCATCAAGTTTTTCAAAATTAAATTCAGAAAAATGAAAAAAAAAAAATCAACCTTTGAACTTTTCTTTTGAGATGTATCTTTTATCTCATTATAATATTTTCAATTGTATCTTTCTTTATTGATTAGGTATGTTATGCATTAATTGATTGTGCAAAGATAATAAAAAGAGTCTAATTATAACATTTCAAAATAAAATTGAAATGTGATAATTTTTTATGAGCACATAGAGAAAATAACATAGATCACATCTAACAGTCTTTATTTTGACTTTTAAGTTGTAAAGTTTGAGTTATTAAAGTTTTTAAAAATAAAAACATGATGGAGACAAAAAAATAAAGACATTTGTACTCTCCTCAAACAAATTTGGTACAATAGAAAAAATTATCTTAGTTCTCAATAATCAAAATAGTGCTTTCAAAATAGCACCTCCCTTTAAAATATAGGGTGGTTTGCTTTGAGGTTTGTGTCATATTAAAACTGACCATTCAGATCTCATTCTACCCAGTCAGGTATTGCATTGGATCTAAATTCTAAAGCATGCTATTGAAGATTATGGAAATAATCAAATTAAATCCCATCCAATAACTAACAATAACTAACAGCTCCAATTAGCAAAATTATAGCAGATCGCTCAATTTAGGAATAGACAGCTGTATTCAAATATGTATCCAAGCTGTATATATAATCTTGTGTAAATAGGAAATAGCAACGGCTATAATCTTTGTGTAAATAGGAAATAGCAACGGCTATATTATACTATAGTTTAGGAAAGAGCAACAGCTCATTAGGCTATATAAGGACATGTAAACCTTGAACGTGTACACATCTTTTCTATCAATAAACAACCATTAATCTTTATTGTTCTTTTTATGATGGTATCAGAGCACTGATTAGGTGTACCGTATTGGACTCGCTCAGCAATCCAATCCAACCCGCTGCGATGGCTAACAATCAGACCACGGTAAACAGCGAGGGGTTATCTGAGATGTCTGCTAACACCTCAGGAGTTCCGCACGCGGCAGCTGGCCAAAAAACCGACTCGAAACTGGACACCCCCAATTCCGTAATTATTCAACAGATCGGCCAACTGCTGAAGACCCTCGGGAATAAATCGGGGGGTAAGAATGGCCAAAACCTGAGCACCAAGTGTGATCATTGTCATCGGAACGGGCACACGAAGGATGGGTGTTGGTTTGTACATCCTCACCTGCGGCCAGCAAGAGGAAAAAATAAAACTAGAGGTGTCACTCAAGCGGCAACGGGTCAGGCTGAAAGTTCTGCAAGGAACATGTCCAGTGGCGCGTTGTTAGCACAGATCGGGCAGTTGCTTGAAGCCTTTGGTCAGGGAACGGGCAGCGCTGCTACATCCTCATCTCAGTTTAATTTCTCCAGGCCTAGTGGTGAGCCGAGTAGTAAGTTCTCTCCTCAATTTAATTTTTTAGGTGAACCTAACCATAAGTCGTGTTCCCAATTTGACTTCTCCAAATGGTCAGATGATAAACTAGCCTATAAGAACGTTTTCTCTATACCTAGTGGGCTAACCAATATGTCTATAAATTCGGTATACCCAGTTGAGTATACTTCTGACCGGGAATTGAACAAAATAAGCACTTATTTAGCAATTAATAAAAACAAATGGATTAGATTATGGAGATACGGATCATATGTCTGGAAATATTAGAAACATACATAACTTACAAAAAAATGAAACTTCACCGCATGTTAATGTTGCCAATGGTTATCAAGTGAAAATTGAAGGAATAGGACAAACAAAATTACTTTCTCACAATATATCTAATGTATTATACATGCCTACTTTTACATCTAATTTACTTTCCGTTAGTAAAATGACAAATGAATTAAATTGCAATGTTATTTTCTCTCCAAACAATGTAATATTTCAAGATAGAAAAACTGGAAAAAAAATTGGTGAAGGAATAGTTGAAAATGGACTTTATATTTTTGGGCAAACTAATCATGCTTTTCTTAGTAATAAAAATAACGAATTGTGGCATCATAGGCTAGGTCACCCTTCTGATGTAACTTTAAAGAAAATAATGCCCTCTTTAAATTTAGATTCTAGTAATTGTGATATTTGCCGATACGCTAAGCAAATTAGAAAACCATTTAATCTTTCAACTAGCAAAACTAAGGAAGCTTTTTAAATTGTTCATTCTGACGTATGGGGACCTGCTCCCATAGACTCTTTTAATGGTTATAAATATTTTGTAACATTTATTGACGATTATTCTCGTACTACATGGTTATATTTACTTAAATCCAAAAGCGAAGTTTTCTCAACTTTTAAAGAGTTTGCAAAGATGATAACAACTCAATTTAATTCAAAAATTAAAACCCTACGATCCGACAATGGTACAGAATACATTAATAAAGATTTTTCAAATTTTCTCAAGGACCATGGAATTTTACACCAAACATCATGTGTTGGTACCCCCCAACAAAATGGAGTTTCTGAAAGAAAAAATAGACATCTCCTTGAAGTTACAAGAGCATTATTATTTCAAACAAATGTACCTAAAATTTTTTGGTCCGAAGCAGTTCTCGCTGCAACATACTTGATTAATAGAACCCCTAGTCATATCTTAAATGATAAATCACCTTTAGAAGTTTTAAATAACAGAAAATTAAACTTGGAACACCTAAAAGTATTTGGTTGTACATGTTTCATACATGTACAAGCAAACTACAGAGACAAATTAGAAAAAAGAGCAATTAAGGGGGTATTTTTAGGATACTCATCTCAAAAGAAAGGATATAAATGTTATGATCTTAGTAAGAAAAAAATGTATATATCTAGAGACATAACATTTTGTGAAGATGAACCATACTTCAAAGAGGGTAACTTAGTACCTAGTGTAGAGGGTCAGTTTGGTCACAACCAAGAAGAACAACCTAGGCCAATACTAACTATTTCAGGTCAAGTTGAAACTCCCGAAAGTTGTCAAGAACAACAAATTGAAGATGAAGATGCATCTCAAAATGACACTCTTCAAGTCTCAGGTGACACAACTCAAAATCATGTCCGCAGGTCAGTACGTTCCATTAAACCTCCTAGCAGGTTAAATGATTTTATTACATGTCATACCTCTATATATCCTATTCAAAATCATATTACTTATGACAATGTCACACCAAAATACCATGCCTTTCTAAGTTCTATATTGAGTCAAACCGAGCCATCAACTTACCAAGAAGCCCAATTAAGTCCTATATGGAAAAAGGCAATGAATGAAGAATTAGAAGCTCTTGAGAAAAATAAAACTTGGACAATTGTAAATCTACCACATGGTAAAAAACCTGTAGGATGTAAATAGATTTATAAGGTCAAGTATAACAGTGATGGTTCAGTTGAACGGTATAAAGCTAGATTGGTAGCTAAAGGTTTTACCCAAACGTATGGTATAGACTACACTGAAACTTTTGCACCTGTAGCCAAAATGAGTACGGTTAGGGTACTATTATCAATAGCTGTAAACAAAGGTTGAGATTTATTCCAAATGGATGTTAAAAATGCATTCCTCCAAGGAAATTTAGAGGAAGAAGTTTATATGAATCTACCACCTGGCCACCCTAGTGAACTTAACAAAAATCTTGCTTGTCGGTTGCACAAATCAATTTATGGTCTTAAACAATCACCTCGTGCATGGTATTCCAAGTTAAGTTGGGCATTGTCAAAACTTGGTTTTTCTAAAAGTTCTGCAGACTCATCTATGCTCACCAAACACTCAAGGACCTCTACTGTTATTGTTTTAGTGTACGTAATTAAGATTGTACAAGACCACTTAAAAGTTCTGTAGATGACATCATCATTACAGGTAACATGAATCATGAAATTAAGATTGTACAAGACCACTTAAAAGAAAATTTGATATCAAAGACTTAGGCCACTTAAAATACTTCCTTGGCATAGAGTTAGCACACTCCAATAAAGGTCTCTTTCTGTCTCAAAGGAAATATACCCTAGATTTACTTAAGAAAACTGGTAAACTAGGCTCTAAACCAGTTAATACACCCATGAAAATGAATTGCAAATTAAACCCTACAGATGGTGAATCCTTAAAGGACATAGGACAGTTTCAAAGACTTGTTGGTAAACTAATCTACCTAACTGTTACCAGACCTGACATTGCATATGCAGTTAGTGTAGTAAGTCAATTTATGCATAGTCCAAGAATAAGTCATTTGAATGCCGTCAACCGAATCCTATGTTATTTAAAAGGTTCACCTGGAAAGGGACTTTGCATAAAAAAGAATAATGATAACACTATTATTTGTTAATCAGATGCAGATTGGGCAGACAATGCAGATAAAAGGTCTATAACTAGATATTGCATGTTTGTTGGAGACAATTAATAACCTGAAAAAACAAGAAACAAAATGTTGTAGCAAGATCCAGCGCAGAAGCCGAATATCGAGCTATGGCGCGCATCCACAGCAAGTGAACTCACGTGGTTAAAGTAACTGTTAGAAGACATGGGAATTCAAGTTGAGTATCCCATGAAGATGTATTGTGACAACAATGCGGCAAGACACATTGCATCAAACCCAGTGTTTCATGAAAGAACAAAACACATAGAAGTCGACTGCCATTTCATATGGGAAAAGGTTCAATCCAAAGAAATCGAAACCCCGTACTTGAATAGCAAAGATCAATTGGCAGATATCTTCACAAAAGCAGTCGATGGAAATACATTTCACCAAATCACTAGCAAGTTGGGCTCTTTCAACTTGTATGAACCCAACTTGATCGAGGGGGGATATTGAAGATAGTGGACATAATCAAATTAAATCCGACCCAATACTGACAGCTTCAATTAGCAAAGTTATAGCAGATCCCTCAATTTAGGATCGAATAGACAGCTGTATTCAAATCTGTATCGAAGGTGTATATAATCTTGGGTAAATAGGAAATAGCAACGGCTATATTATTGTGTAAATAGGAAATAGCAATATTATACTATAGTTTAGGAAAGAGCAACAGTTCATTAGGCTATATAAGCACATGTACACATCTTTTCTATCAATAAACAACCATTAATCTTCGTTGTTCTTTTTATGACATGCCCCTTAAAATGTGTTGTTGGTGATCTATTAAAGGGATCCGACTCTGTTGTTTTTTTTTCCAAGAAAAGCAGGGTTCTGCTTTTCCGATCCCAACTATTCAAATTCGTTGAGATTTGTGTATGAAAAAGTTTTTTTATCAAGATACGCAAATAGAAAATTTTGAATGGTTGGAATCTGAAAAGTAGAACCCTGCAGCAGAGTTGGATCCTATTGAAGGAGGGAGTGGAACAAGGACCCCAAACAAAAACTTGTTTTGATCTGAACTTCTGATTTTCCTGGTGAATATTTTAACGAATATTTCTATATGTAATCATCCTAGCTTGACTATCAAAACTTGAGGAGAGGAGATGTCAAGTCTGGATAATTCTGTCACATTTTCTCTAGGACAGAAACTTCCTAACTTTTCTGATAGATCTCAATTTTGTCTTTTACATAGGTTCTGGAATGGTATCAGTTCCATAAAAGAGTGATATTGATCTTCAATTTAACCCATTTTATGCTAAAATATCTATGTTAATTGTAACTATTCAATTGAACAACAAAAAATATTTTGTTTGACAAATTTTCTTTGTCAAGATTTTGGGATACATCAAGTTCGGCATTCAGGGGCGGATTTACATAGAGTCAATTGATTCTTATTTATTTTCGAAATTTTAATACTTATACATAATTTTCAATATAGTTTAGAGTAAAATGTTGGATCATTAATTCAACGTTGGACTAATATGTAAAATAATTATGTATTGTATACTGTCAATTTTATGTTCAATTAAAAGTGTCATTTACGATTTATAATTTATTGAGCAATAATGTGTTATATAGGGTGTGGACCTTTAATGTGTAGAACTTAAAGGGTAATATTCATTTTAATAATGAGCCATATTTGAATGAGAGTGTGAGAGAACTTTGGAGAAGGCAGAACAAAGGAGACTCTCTAGAGGACCTTGCTATTCTGAAAGAACCGAATCAGTGGCGCTCTCTCGCACAAGACAGTCATGGATTAAAGTACGATTCCGCTATTCAGTTTTATATTCAACACAGATGATCCTGCGGTGGTCGATGATGGTTTTCGTCGGTCTCAGCAAGTGGTATCAGAACCGCTAAACAAGTTTTCTGTATTTTTTCGGTACAGTTATGGTATATGGTTGAATTTCTGATTAATTGACGATTTTAGATTTGTTAATTTGGTTAATTCTGTCCAGAACCTTGAAATCGCCATTTTGGTTAATTAAGCCCTTTTATATCAATCTCATATAAAATCTTGCCTTTTAATATTTATTTGCAAATATTTCCACATTTCCAAATTACGTTATACATAATTTATTTCAATTGAATATATCCTTACAAAATTTGTCTGTTGTAATTTAAATTTAAACTATTCATTGCTCAGAAAATATTATTTAGTCGTCAAATATTATCTATATTTATTGAATAGCACCTTCTTCAAGCATTTCGTATATTATGCATAATGTTACAATCCCGCCAAAAGAGCGGATCCATGACCAAATTGGTTGTACTGAATATACTGTTTTCTAAACCCATTACCAGAATACTGTCACATAAATAACCATAAAGGGACAGACTATAATTACTTGACCTATTTTCCATTTGCTGATTATACAAGTAAAACTTGTTTTGAAATATACGAATATCAGTATTTAGCTACTTAAGCAGTTAATATTAAATCTGACTTTAGAGGTAAAAAATTTGAACTTTATTCATTTCATTAAATGTCTATGAATACTGGTACCAATGAAAATGTCTTCAGACTTGGAATGATTTTCAACAGAAGTTTGCATGAAAAACGTTGTACATTGAGAGTACAATTCAATCAAAGAAATGTTTTATATCAAACAAATTTAAATCAGAATTCACAAATCAACAAACAGCAAAAAGGTCCAGTTATCTTAATTAATCACATTAACAAATTGGGTCACATTTGAACCCGGAAACTGGGAATTGTTGCGCGCTCCTTTTTTTTGTGGGTCCACAAGATAAAAGAGTAGGATGAAAAGGACTGAAGCATGGACCCCACAAAATAGGGAGCGCACTTGTTAACCACCAGTATTCAGTTATCAGTACAGATCATGTTCTTGTGCTGAGACTGTTAAATATTGCAAAAGGAAAAAAAGAATAGAAGAAAATGGTGAATGGAGAGATCTCTGCTAATTGTTGGTTGACAATCCACAACTAACCTTTAAATCATGAGTGCATTGCACATTATGTACAATCTGAAATTGTTTAAATTGCCATGGACCCAGAGTGCAAGCAACAAGCCATATTCGGTTCTAAGTTCTAACACCAGATAGGAAGATCTTGAAATTATTTTATTATTATTTCTTTTCTGAAACAGATCTTACAATTACTTAAACTAGTTGCATTGGACCAACTCACTATAGAATTTGTGTATATTATAAGCAAGGAAATTTGTACTTTAACTAGTAGATGAAACTCAATATAGAACAATATTGGAACAATTACAACTATTCATCAAATATTCAAATCTAAGAAAGCCTTATTTCTCTGTTATTTAAAATATTTTAATTTTTTTTTCCTCGTTGAGATCTTATTAATTATTCCTTCCAATACCTGCTACCAGATAAGGCTGAAAGGATACAGGCATATAGCAAACAACTGACACCAAAAGACCACATAACACAAAGCAAAGGTCCAAAACCAAAGAAAAAAAATGAATGAATGAATGAAAAACTCTAAACATGATAATTTGAGGACGAGCTGACGAGCATTCCCCACCAGTACCAATAGAGGACTCAAGACTCCGGCCATGTCTAAACGACCAACAACAAATTAACTAATTCTATGCCAAATACCAGTCCAAAATATTTCTTCTTTTATGACTCAGAGGTTGTTTTAGCAAAATTGTTACCATCCATTTCAGAACTTGTTGTTGTACCAGAATACGCCCCTCGTCTTACCACCTTCACCGCCATTATCCGGTTCGACATAGACACACTCCTTGGCCTCACGAAACATGGCCTTGATTACTGGAGTACTGTCAAACTGGTAGTACTCACCCAAAATGGGCTTGATCGCCTTGGTAGCCTCCATGGCATGGTAATGTGGCATGGTCGAGAACAAATGGTGTGCCACATGTGTATCGGTGATGTTATGAAAGACCTTGTTTAGGAACCCATAGTCCCGGTCCATAGTGGCGAGCGCACCACGCAGCCAGTCCCACTCGGACGAGTCGTAATGCGGCAAAGCCGGGTGGGTGTGTTGCAAGAATGTGATCAAAACTAACCAACCATTAACAATCAAGAGTGGCACGCCGTACACCCGTACCATCCACCAGAAACCGAACAGGACAGAAAGGCGGTAAAGAGCATATGCAGCTGTGAGCACACCAACATCAGAGATGACAATCTGGACCCATTCACGGTCAGAATAGATCGGGCTTTTCGGGTCGTAATGACATGTGAATCTCGGGTACTGACGGCCTGTAACATTAAATACCAGGTACAATGGCCACCCAAGGGTGAGCTGAACAACCAATTTAACAAGCCGGCCGACCAGGTTGTTAGCGAGATACTTGGTGTACCACGCCAGGCCGGATTTCGTCTTTGGGACAAAAACCTCGTCACGATCGAGGGAGCCAGTATTGGAATGGTGGCGGCGATGGCTGTATTTCCAAGAGAAGTACGGTACAAGGAGAGCCGAGTGGAGCACCAGCCCAACTGCATCATCGAGAAGCGAGTAGTCTGAGAAGGCATGGTGGCCGCACTCATGCGCTATGACCCAGACGCCGGTGAGCACGCATCCCTGCGCGGCCCAGTAAAGCGGCCACGCCCACGCCCACGCCCACGCAGCGTAATCTGGAATTGTGGGGATCCATTTGAGAGCGAAGTACAGAAGGAAAGAGGAGATGAGGAGGTCATGGACAACATAGGAGAAGGAGCGGAGCACGGAGCGGTTGAAGCAGTGCGGCGGGATGGCTCTTTTGATCTGGCCCAGGGTGAATGGCGGCGGCTCGATCGGCGACTTCTTCCCTGTAGGCCATTCAAAAACAGCCATCGCCGAGTGATTACAATTAGAGCGGGCCACAGATGAAAGCCGATGCCACCAAATCATCCTTCTCTTTAGCCGCACGCTCAGCTGCAGTCATATGCGTGGACTCGATTGGCCCGAATTATGATCACACGGCCCAAAAAATAAATTCAAACGGTGCGTTAATGCTGAGAATACAGAGGATGTGGATTGGCATATTGGAATCTCCGTCCACGAGTCACGAGACCTCTGAGAGTCTGAGCCCTTTGTATTATTACAACGTGACAAAAGAATTCAAAAACTGCTTCGTAAGTTTAACAGAGGACTAATTCACTGTGACGCAGTTTTCACAAGCCGGCCAGAATGTGGCCGGTTTTTTTTTTTTTTTTTTAATCTATTTACACTATAAATATGAGTCTTTTCTCTTCCTTACAAACTGTCTCTTTCTTCTTTCTTCGTTAGAGATTTCAGGTAATATATATTTTTTATTTTATTTTATTTTTTAGAATAATTATTTTTTTATTAATAAAAATAATTTAAAATTATTAAAAAAATAATTTAATTATTAAAAAATAATTTAATTATTAAAATAATTTAATTTAATTCCTTTAAAAATAATTACTGTACACTCATTTAATTTTTTAGTGTTTAGTGGACTGACCATTATTACATGTATACAGACATGATCCATTTAATTTTTTAGGGTTTCGTAACCTACAATTGTTTATCATTTTCTAAAATAAATATGTATACAGACATGTAAATTTAGTAACCTGATAATTGTTTATTATTTTCTAAAATGTAGTCTTTTACCATGGCCTTTATTTCATTACACTATGGTGGAAAGATGCTTAGTAATGCACACGGGGCTTATTACAACAAAGATGCAATTACTTCATTTATGATTCCCGATGATATTTCATTTTTGGACCTGAAATCCATGGTTTACACGTACACTGGTTATAACTCAGAAATGTGGAACTTAGAATTGGCAACCCGACATAGCCATCCCTCCGTTGGAAAATGGGTTATTGCGAAACTACTAGATGAAAGTACTTGGAGAGGCATGTACAGTTATTTGAAGTCCCAAGGGGTTTTTATAATAGAAATCTATGCCAAAAGAATTCCCATAGAACCCGGGGTTGGAAGTTCTGGCTCTGGATCAGTTGCACCACCTTATACAACACAAACAAAAACATACACACCCCCCGTTCCTTTAATCGAACCTGACCCAGAAACATACAATTACGTCACTCCACCAGCACCCCAACGAAGACACTTAGTTTTATCCCCACCTAGACCCGTACATGTGGCACCTTTACAATTACCTCCAGTATCACCTTACCCCAGACCGGCACCAGTAGACGATGAAATTTCGTTGAATTTTGAAAATATTAATGAAATTTCGGAGAACGATCTGAGGAGTGGGGATGAATTTAAGGGAGAAATGTGGGGGGACTCTGATCACCTGGAGGGTTGTGGTGTAGATGGTCCGGTTGAAAGAGCTAAAGGGCACATAGGTCCTAATGTTGAGAATATGCCACTTAGTGGCCGGACTGATACGCACCCGTTCCCAGACTTAAATGATGTATCTGAGTTTAGAAAAGCAGATATTGGTTACTATGGGCAACGGATTGAGTACAAAGGTGAGCTAGCGTCGGACCAATATTTTAGAAGTAAAAATGATCTAATAAAAAAGATTAGAGAGCACCATGCTAATAAGAATAAGGAGATTAGAATGAGAAAAAGTGACAAGAATCGAATTCATGTGGTGTGTAAGGACCCGTGTTGTCGTTACGAACTTAGGGGAAAAGCAGCGGGATATGGAGATGCATGGATTATAACGAAGCAATACAAGCCTCACACATGCGGATTTAGTTTTAGGCGTGGTAGTAATAGGTGATTTATATGAATATTGTGAACTTATTTATTTAGATGTTGCTTTCAGAACTTTTTTATTTGCAATTTGTGTGGACTTTATTTACAATTTGTGTGTACTTTACTATTTAGTACGAGACTCTAAATTGGCGGCGAATTTAATTGTGACTCTGAATTCTTTCTCACGCCTTCATCTTTAAAGGAAACAACACGTGACTACTAAATAAAAAGTAATTATTATTTAATTAATATTCAAAGAAACTACAATCTAATTCATCAAACTACAATAATACTACTTAGAACCACTAGTGGAAAAACACACACCAGAATCAGTTATTTACACACATCAGGAACGAACCAAGAGGCAATACTGATAGTACCACTAATCAGGATCGATCAAATAGCCGATACTGATTCTCTAATCAAAAACGATCGTTTGGATTAACCGATACTGATATTGACAATCAGGAACGGTTGTTTGTTACTAACCGATCCTAATTCTACTAATCAAGATCGGACCTCATGAATAACCAACCCTGATTGTGTTATTTTGGTGGTTTATGCATATCAGGATCAGCCATAAATAGCCGACCCTGATAGTAGTTTTATTTTGTTTTTTAAATTCTTTTTTAATGTTGCAAGCCCCCACTAAATTTGTTTGCCGATAATTAATATGGCACAATCACAAACATTTTGAGCATGCTAACTAAACACAACATATAAAATTATCTTAACACAATAATTAACTGAAATTATCCAAATTACATGCTATTGTATCCAAAAAAAACACAAAAGAAATCAAACAAATGATCTTGGTAAGGTTTCTTCATCTCCTGGCATCAGAGCTCTACAAATTATGAAAAGCAAAATTTCAATCAATTCCAAAACTTGATTAACAAGTGATCTTGGTAAGGTTTCATTTTGAACTTTCTATAAGAACTAATGGATCTAGGTAAGGTTTATATAAGATTTTTACAATTGCATTCACTTTTCCAAGAAACTAGTTACCAAATTCTGATATAATCATAGAAGGGGCTTCAAAAGAACGATTATAAATTGGCATTATAACAGTAATACCTGAAATTGTTTCGATAAGGATAATTACTTCAAAGGCGAGTAGAGGTAGGAAAACAATCTTCAAATTAACTGCTGGAATACAATAATCTACAAGCAAATAATAGAGAAATACATGACGGCCATGGGGCAAAGCTGAAGCTGGCAAGGAAAACCTTCCTCTGGCAACCACCGAATAGAAAGGCCACAATGGTATAAAAATTTCCCTGAAAGTCATCCAGAATCAAACTATATGTGAAGCTTTCTTTCTCAAGGACCATTGAAGTTTGTATAATGTTTTATCTTGTATCAGGGCTTATTTAATGCAGAAACTAAAAACTAAGAACAAAATAAATTTTCTAAGAAGATCTGCTCTGACCAGTTTTAATTCCAAAGTACTGGTATAGGTTCTGTACTTCCTAGTGCTAGGCCTGAATCAGCTCAAATTTGCAAAAAAAAAACACCTGACTTAGCAAGAAATGGAAAAAGCTCTACTTGAGAGTTTGCAAAATGCATACCTTGCGCAATAACCGGTTCGCAACAAGTTCTACACACATAACTCTGGTACCTTCTTCAGACTTCTACAAACAAATGATAAATCACATAATAGCAGTGTCTTGGAATTATAACATATCAGTATAATTAATGCCTCACGGCCTCGAGGTGCCTCGCCCACGTTTAATTAATGCCTCATATAGGGATCAAGATTTCGTTGAAGGGCATTATCCGGTTATTGTGAAAAGTTTAGAAAAGGATGAAAAAAGAAAATTAAAAAGAGCTAGTGCTATACATACCAGTTGGCAGGGAGTTTCTAGAGAAGCCAAAAGAGGTCTTAGCTCTGCTGGTATAAAACTTCCCCAAGGACCAAACATGGGCCCTGACAATCACAATTTCAGGACCAAAGAAGATACAAAATGGTCAAAACATATGTTAATCAAAGGCAGAAGCAACAGCTTTTTTGAGATCAAGTATAAGTGTGTCAAATAGCTAATTATAAATTGACCAACAATGTTTAAAGCTAGCTTACGAAATTAAACCCATTTGGCTTAGTAATATATCTTATGTCATTTGGGAAGGTTGCCATATTTTTGGGGTCTATTTGTATTTACTTGTAAGGTACAAATCAAGGAAAGACAAGTATCATGTCGTATCCTGATTTTCATGTCTGCTGAGACTTAAACCCTAACCCTATTTTGTCTTCTTAAATTATTCATGTAGAAAAAGAAAAACTTCAAAATGTCTTGTGCTATGAAAAGCAATTACAATAAATTCCTTTCTGACAACTCAGTGCAATGCTCAAATGGCTTAGCGTAGTGACCCAAGATTTGATGCAATCTCGTGTCCTAATAAAGTTACAGTAATTCTTGTTAAAAAAAATGAAAAGACAAAGAAACCCAAGATTTGATGCAATCTCAACAATCCCTGCTTTGATAACACAAATAAAATTTGATAACCATAGATTAGACTTAAAAAAATTTGATTCAACCACCAAAATCGAAAATAATAGATTAGTTATCTAAACATAAGGTCGTTTCAATGGAAAGAGAAATTTGACTCACAATATCAGAATCAAAATTTTCCAAAAACTCTCTGCTCAACGCATGACGCTCCCTCGCCTCTGGTTTTCTATCCTTCTCCATCTATTAGCGCAGCCGAAATACGAGCGATAGTCGAGAGCACCGAGAGAGAGCGAGAAGATATCGGCAAAAATGGTTTTCTGAGGCGAGAGAGGGAACCCTAACTGCGGAGGAGCGGGACTTGGCAAAATGGTGCGCATGTCTGTTTCAATTTTCGTGTGTACAAATCTTAAATTAGATCGGACTGTCATCGTGCCCATTGAACTTAAAAGTAGGTCTGATGGGCATCCGACCTACTCCGTTCTCGTGCGCGATACCTAGGTCAAAAACTATATCAGACTATCAAGAACGGTGGTTAATAAACAACCAATATCTATCAGGAACGGTCGTTCCTGAGACTATTACGGTTGTTTATAAATGACCGTTTCTGATTAGTCACTATCAGAATTATTAAGAATAGTTCTTTAAAAGATATCCACTTTCAAGATCGGGTCATACTATTTGTCCGATCCTAAAAATATTAGTATCACATTTTTGAAAAGTACAATCCTGATGAGGCGATACTATTTGTATATTTTTCACTAGTGAACCAAGTTCAAATGCATCCAAATTTTAAACCCTACTAATACTACTTCTTAGAACAAGCTGATTTTGCCGGATCTGGATCAGTCACAGCAGACGAAGTGGTAGCCTTACGAGTATAAGTACACGAAACAAACTTATCGTCCGATGTTGGTGGCTCTGGATAATCAACATTCTTCTTTTTTAACCCATTGCCGTAGGGGTTTTCCACAAAGTCATCGTCCGAAATTTCATAGCTAAGAAATTCCAACTGTATGAATGATCGAATGTCTGTGTATCAAGGCATCTCTGACACTTGTAATTTTTTCTCTCATTTTACCCATCACTAATTGACCATCCTCTCGCTATGCCACAATTGGACGACCTACATCGGTTGCTATTGTTCATCCTTTTGGCCCCTTCAAATATCTGTCTTTTCTCCTAAAAAATCACATTCTCTTTCTCTATGTCCCTTCCTCCATTTCTCTTTTGTGAGCTGAGCGAATTGTGAGGGGGAGAGAGAGAAAGATAGAGTATAAAACAGCAAAAAAAAAACAAAGGGTACCGGCCAGAAAATGGCCGGCAGTCTTTTTAATAGTGTGAGGGGGAGAGAGAAAAAAAGGGTATTTATAGGGTGTAAACGGAAAAAAAACGGCCAGAAACCGAACAGAATCTGGCCGGTTTGGATATTTTTCGAAATAACCAATTTTTGTTAATTTGTAATTAACTTTGGATATTAATAAATGGGTAAATTTCGCTGGAGGTCACTAAACTTTGTTCTTTGTCACAAATTGGTCACTCAACTTTGATTTGTCCCTCCATAGCCATTGAACTTTTAATTTGTCCCAATCAAGTCACCCTATAACTTTTCCATCCAAAATATTAATGAAATATTCTCATTCCGTCCAAAATATAACGGAATATGCTCATTCCATCCAAAATTTTAACGGAATATGCTCATTCCGTCCAAAATACTAACGGAAAAGTTATATTCCGTTAATATTTTGGATGGAAAAATTATAGGGTGACTTGATTGGGACAAATTAAAAATTCAGTGACTATGGAGGAACAAATCAAAGTTGAGTGACCAATTCGTGACAAAGGACAAAGTTTAGTGACCTCCGGCGAAATTTACCCTTAATAAAAATGTCGGTATATATGTAATGTGGTGTGCCGAACCACAACAAAATTCAAAATCAAATAACTTAATATATCATACTATAGCTGAATTGTTGCGTCGTTTCAGTCCATTTAGTTAGTAATTAAAGAGTGTGTATATATATTATGTATTGTTAAATGATTTTAATTATATATCAATTTGTAATTGTTTTGAAAATAAAAAAATGTATTGCTACATAAAGGACAAAATTTAAAAATAAATAATTCAATTGTAATAATTTTTTTTTTCACTTTTTAAATGTAATGACATATTTGAGACGGTGAGGATCAACTGTTATAATTTATAACATACTAGACGAAGGCCTCACGTTGCTTCGACAATTGTTTTTTAAGGCATGAAATAACGTATATAGAGATGTTATATATATAAGGTGGTGAACTGCATAGGCATATTACAAAGATTGTGTAGGTGACAGATCATGTTTTCATCTTCATACAACAAAAACTTTACAGTAGATAAGGCTGGACTACATATCATGTTTGGAAAAGAGATAACATGCTTTGTGTAAGCGTGCTATCTCTTTGCAGCAAATTTTCCAAACATATATTTTTAACTGTTTTGTTGATGCCTATATCAACACAATATAGTATTTACAGCTAACAAAATATGTCAATGTTTCTTTAAACCGGAGCACAGTTATTCCTTCTTTTCCTTTCCTTTCCTGTTGCTTTCACTGTTAAGTGGTAACAACACATGCATGTCAGAATATGATACAAACTTAAGGACCTATAAGTTTCGTTACCTCAAGAAGTGCAAATTGGAGAAGCGATTGAAGGTTGAGCCTCTTTGAATTATCTCCTGATGAAAGGATTGTGCACCGTCTTTTTGAAGCCTGGATTCTATGAAACAATGCATATTGGAAAGAAAAAGGAAGAAATTAGTATAAAATTGCACAAAATAATTTACATTATAAATTTATGAAGGGCAGATTTTGAAAATGGAGTGAATGCCCCTTTCCGAAGACTTTCACTAAAAGTCGAATTTTTTAGGAGTCGAATTTTTGATAAAAGAAAAGCAAAATCAATTAATTAATCTCAAATATAGAATTTCTTTTGTGGTTACAACGGTTGAATAGCTTTAGTAGCAAATTTAAGGGAAGATAAAAGGGAGAGGGCAAGGGAACACAGTAGCCTGGGCCCTAGGATTCTCAATCCAGTTAAATTATTTTGTTTAAAGAGGGGTGGTCTTCAATTTGGCCGTGTAGCACCGTAATCGAAGTAGAACTGATAATACTCCCAATAAGATATTGTAGCAGCCAAATGGGCAGAGCCGGGCTAGGGTGAGGTAGCGGAACCATTCTGTAGAGATGCAATAGGGAGAAAGGCTAGATTAGAGATCGCACGTGCTCATTTTGTGCCACTGCTGATGAAACCGCCTCCCACCTTTCCTGATTAGTGATTCAACAGAGGATTTTTAGTAAGGAAATTTAGAGATTTAGATTTAGAATAGATGATTTAGGCAAAGAAATTATCAATGAGAAGAAACATTTAGTGAGAGGAGGGAGACAAGGAGTTATGCGGTGAAAGTTGTATGAAATGTAAAAGAAAAGACGGGAGACATCGAGTGAAGGAGACGCATCGATAGCAGCAAGAAACAGTAAGAGACACACGTCGCTCAATCGATGAGAAGATAACCTTAGATGAATCACAACCACTTAAAACAAATCCAACGTAGAGAAACTAAAATATCACTGTAGATGACACTGTTCATCTACAGTAACCAGACATCCCGGATTATATCTATAGATAGATATGATACAAAACTTGAAGACCTGGTTAGTTTCGTTACCTAGAGAAGTCAAATTGGAGGAACGATTGAAGGTTGAACCTCTTCGAATTATCTCCTGATGGAAGGATTGTGCGCCGTCTTTTCAAAGCCTGGATTCTATGAAACAATGTATATTGGAAAGAGAAAGGAAGAAATTAGTATAAAATTGCACAAAATAATTTTACATTATAAATTTATGAAGGACAAATTTTGAAAATGGAGTGAACGCCCCTTTCTGAAGACTTTCACTGAAAGTCGAATTTTCCAGGAGTCGAATTTTTGATAAAAGAAAAGCAAAATCAATTAATTAATCTCAAATATAGAATTTCTTTTGTGGCTACAACGATTGACTAGCTTTAGTAGCGAATTCAAGGAAAGATAAAAGGGAGAGGGCAAGGGAACACAACAGCCTAGGCCTTAGGGTTCTCAATCCAGTTAAATTATTTTGTTTAAAGAGGGGTGGTCTTCAATTTGGCCGTGTAGCACCGTAATCGAAGTAGAACCGATAACTACTCCCAATAAGATATCATAGCAGCCAAATGGGCAGAACTGGACTGGGGTGAGGTAGCGGAACCGTTATGTAGAGATGCAATCGGGAGAACGGCTGGATTAGAGATCGCACGTGCTCATTTTGTGTCGCTGCCGATGAAACCGCCTCCCACCTTTCCTGATTAGTGATTCAACAGAGGGTTTTGACAAAGAAATTTAGAGATTTAGACTTAGAATAGATGGTTTAGGCAAAGAGATTATCAATGGGAAGAAACATTTAGTGAGAGGAGGGAGACAAAGAGTTATGTGGTGAAAGCTGGACGAAATGTAGAAGAAAAGACGGGAGACATCGAGTGAAGGAGACACGTGCCGATAGCAGCAAGAAACAGTAAGAGACACAAGTCGCTCAATCGATGAGAAGATAACCTTAGATGAATCACAACTGCTCAAAACAAATCCAACGCAGAGAAACTAAAATGTCACTGTAAATGACACTGTTCATCTACAGTAACTGGACATTCCGGATTATATCTATAGATAGATTTGACACGGTGATTTCGTTTGACGGGTACAAGATGAGCAACATTGGCATAGAGAAGTGCATGGACAGAATCTGTATCCTCTGCATTGACTCAAACTGAGTCTGTGCAGCTCGGCCGTCCAATCAGAATCCAAACCAATCCAGTCTAAGGTGAAATACACAGTACTCTTTAATATTAGTGCTAACACGGATCGGACAGTTGAAATCCATTATACATTAACTCAAAATTTGAGTTAATGCATTTATCTGGTTTAATTAATGATTTTGCTTCATCCCTAAAATCTCCATGATTTTCTAAGGACTATTTGAGTGAGATTGTTCATGTCCATCACTGGATTAGGACAAAACAATCGAGTTACATGATCTTAGAAGAAAAACTAAATTAATGCATTAAAATTGAGAAGAAAAAAATTCTGAATTTTTTTTTTTGAAGAAAATAGGACTCGTTTTAGAGTCAACCTTTAGTCAAATAATATTATATTTTACGGCTTATCAATGCAGCATCAATTATATACAAATTGAACTTAATTATACAAGGTTGATCTTTGATAAGGACGATACTAGACGCTCTGGTTGGTGCACTCTCAGAAGTGAACATGTCTTGACAACAAAAAGCATTATCCATTTTTATTTAAACATCTGATAAAAAAAATTTATTATAGATTTATCATTAAATAAATTTTTTTTTTCAAATTTATAAATAGAAAAGATATTTTGTATAGTTAAATTTATAATAGTAGTCCACTATTTTTTTATTGCTCATAGAAACAAAGTTTGACGGCAATATTGTATAACTAATACTTCTCAATTTAATTGTTACAAAAAATATTATTTACAATATTTTTAGTTTGTTTTTATGATATTTACCGTCATTAAACTTGGACAATATATGTACGATTTATTTATTATGGTTTTAACATACGTACGTTGGTATTGTCGACCATGTATTATTTAAGACACATTTCAAAAGCACGTCTTTGTCATCTATTTCTGGAAATTAGTAAGATGTTGATTCAAAGGTATATGTGAATCAATATCATAGTTAATTCCTTTTTGGTCAAATAGAAATGACACTCATACGGGAAGTTTTATGCGAATCAATATCATAAACTCATAGTTTCTATAAAGTCACGTCAGTAATAAATAAAAAAAAAAAAAATTTGAGCTAATCATTTGATCAGTGTGGAGTTTATAAATAGTTTTTTAATAAGAGATTTTTCTGCATAGTTTATAAATAAGAAACTCTCTCACATTTCTGAAACTAAATTAGAAAGTATCCCATCAAATTAGAAACTCTCATAATACCATAGACACATATGCTTTACAAACTATATATATAATGTTGGCTAGTATTTTATCTAGAGTGAGGCTATGGTGCTATGCATAGCATGGATGGAGTCCGTGCTACGGCTAAAAATTTGACTTTTTAAAATTCTAATGGTCGATCCAACCGTTCAATGTGATAACCATATGAATATGTACTTGCAAACTAAATTTTATATTTTTTTCGAATTTTTTTACTATTTTTTTAGATAGGTAGAATTTGATGGTTCAGAATTTTCAGAAAACACTGATTTTTCTACCTATCTAAAAAAATAGTAAAAAAATTCGAAAAAATATAAAATTTAGTTTGCAAGTGCATATTCATATGGTTATCACATTGAACGGTTAGATCGACTATTAGAATTTTAAAAAGTCAAATTTTTGGCCGTAGCACGGACTCCATCCGTGCTATGCGTAGCACCATAGGCTCACTCTTTTATCTATTAGATCAGATAAAAAAAATTTCCAGCAAATAAACTTTCAATGATGGTTGTGCAGCTGGGAGCTTTTTGCGCTTCCTCCATATCCTTTTAGCAGCCCCAACAATTTGAGCACGTTCTCTCGGGAGCTCTTTTAAGAAAAAGGCAGTCTGTAACATCCTTCACCCAATGCTTCTGTCTCTCATTTACAATCTGCTTCATGTCAGCATCTTTGCAATGAGAGGCAGAAGCATTGGGTGAAGGAGGTCATGACTCAATGTCCCACTTGCTCGCCAATGCCGTGTATTAGTAGAACCTCCTTCACAACAGCTTACCCAAAACCAAATTGACTATTTATTACCGATTTATTCGCCTGGGCCAGTTACGTAAGGAAAACCGGTAAAATCGAAGCTAAATCCAAACAATGGGCTTAGTTTATTTAGTGATTTTGAACGATTTATCACAAAACTGACTGATTTTCGCGATATTATGGTAAGAGGTATCTCAATTTTTAGATATGAAAGAAAGCGAGTCACATATCAGGAAAGAGAGAAAAGGGGAAGACTGAAGAGTAAAGCAGCTTCTAAATTGTAACAGTGGAATCCAACTGCTCATTTTCTCTCACTTGCCCTGATTGGATCAGCTCATTAAGGTGTTTGGCTTCCTCGTAAAGGGGCTTTGTGCAGGGCAGCAGATTCAGGATGCAGCTAAGGTGTTTGCTAAAATTCTTCTTGTAGGATGTTCTCCTAATTTGATCATTTACAACACACACTTATAGATGGTCTTTGCAGAACTGGTAAGACAAGATATGGGCATGAGCTTTGCTGTTAGATGGCAAGAGAAAAAGGTAGCTCTAAGCCTGATATTATTACTTACAGCTAGCACTATTATCCATGGATGTTGTAAAGAGGGTGAGATTGGCATGGCTGTAAAAACGTTTAAAAAAAATAGTTGCTCGGTTTAATGGAGGACAGAGGGGTGAAATGTTGCATGGTTATGCTCTTGTAGGTCTCTTCGATGAAGCAACTGTTCTTTTAGAAACCACATGGCTTATAAAGGCATTGAGCCTAACGAACATAGTTACAATTAATACACTAATATATCAGTGAGACAACATCACAACATGTGCGTTGATTTATATTTAAATATTAAATTTTAGTTCAATATTTCCTGCATTTGCAAAGCTCTAGATCTGGATTGGAAATAACTGAAACAATAATTTATTATAATAATATTTCTTAAGATTAGCTATAAAATCAGAACTTTAAGGTTATTAGAATGACATAACCTATTTGGGAGAGATGAGGCTATATTTGTCAATTCAATTTAAAAAAAAACTAAATAAAAGGGGATGGATGAAAATTTATTAAGTTTGTATGGGGATATTGGATATTATGATGTTTCCAAGGGGACATTGGCTATTTTAGAAGTTTATATGGGTACACTAGAATTTTTTCCATTGAAAAAATAAAAAATGTAACAATGTAAGAAAATGGTAGCTGCAACAAAAATTTAGATATAATTTTTAGTGGTCTCTATGTGATCAGTTTGGTCTACTAATAGCACCTTTGCTGAGTGGTGAAATGAAATTCAAAGAAATTGAGAACTTTTGCAGTGTCAATTAATGTTTCTTGTGTTTCCCAGCAAAATTTGAAGAAAATACAATGAACAAAAAATGATAACAATAATTGAATATTTTTCTTCATTTATCTAACATTTTTTTTTCTGTTGTATAATTTTGTGTGGCTATTGTGTTTGTATCATAATTGATGTTTTGTTGCTCTATTGTTTTCATCATTTGTCAATTTTTACCAAGCTGGCCGGATCTCGAGCTCGTCTCTGATCAGCGAATAATTTTGCACTGCTCAGTTTGGTGTTTTGTATTATGAGCCTGATATATGATCTTGTGAAAAATTAGCTGGGCCCTGGGTAACCAAGGGTCGTACTTCTTGAAATCATTATCGGATTCTGCACAGTTCTTTAGCTGCTCATACACAATTGATCAGCACACTCAGACGGGTACCTGGAGATGGGAGGCAAGAGGGCTGTTTACTACGGCATCGGCATACCAAATCTTGCATGAAATGGGAGTAAGATGCCCAAACCAAAAGGTAATTTCGAAACTACACATCCCACAAGATATGAGTCTTTTGTTGGTTGCTGTTAAACAATAGGCTACTGACACGCGAGATACTGATACGAAGGGGGTCTAATGTTAGTTCAAATTGTGTGCTGTGCTCGGGCCACAACATAGAGTCGAGAGACCATCTGTTTTGGCAGTGCTCCTATGCGACTCTCTTCTGGAGAGGCCTGTTGGCATATATAAACATCACTTTACCAGGTCAGCATGAAATAATGGATGCGTGGTGGGACCATAGACATATTCTGGATAGAGAGCAGAGGGCAGCGGGTATTTGGACCCTGTGGAAAGAGAGGAATCCGAGGATCTTCTCGAACGAGCATAAACGAGTGCATTGGTTGATAAATGATATGGAACAGCAAATACATCTTTGGAGAATGCTTGTTGACAAGGCAGCTAAACGATACAGTTCAGATGGAACTGGTAACCATGCGTGCTGTTATGCCGCCTTATTGTGTGCATTGTTTAACATTTGATGTATTAGTAGTTGTATTGGGGCTCTGTGTAAATAACTCTCTATTAATATATTGTAAACTGGCAACTTGCCAGTTAACCTTCAAGTGGGCCCACCCCTGCTTTATTTTTGGTACTTTTTTTTTAATGTTTTATCTTTTTTAAAAGAAATGATATATATTCTCAACTTTAATTATGCCTCCATAAACTCAACTTTAGACAACATCAGCTTTCAGCATATATGCTAGACTTATAATCTCATCTATCCCTGACTTGCAGATATGAAACCAGGTTTGGTATCTAGCTATCATATTTAAATGCTGAGCTTGTACAACATCAAAGCATTTTAAGCAAGAAATAATAATAAATAGATGTTCAAACTCCAAAGCATATGAAGACACAAACACGCAGAGGTATGAGTCACAATTATTATTCATATAATTTCTCTGTCATTGAATTTGACCTACCATCAGACTTAATTGCCATACTAATTGCATATTTAGTTGTGGTTAGGGGTGTCAATGGGTACAGTACGGGTCGGGTGGAGGTATTTTCATACCCATACCCATTAAAATTGACTTTACTCATACCCTACCCATACCCATTAAAAATTGATCTTATCCTACCCTACCCTTACCCGTTAATATTATCGGGTAACGAAACGGTAGCGGATGAATAACGGATATTACTAATATAATAATTAGTTTTATTATATTTTACAAATTAAATATAAAAAACTCATTCATTTCACACATATGTAATTACATTTCTAATAAAAAATAAAAATGAATGTGCAATCAATTTCAACTAAATTGTTTTTTATAAAGGAAAAAAATTTAAAAACACGAATGAATATTTAGGTGAGTTGAAAATTGAATTGAATATATATTTAGATTTTATAATTATCCTATAGGGTAACGGGTATGAAATAGTCATTACCCATACCCTTACCCATTTGGTTAACGAAAAAAAAAATTTATCCATACCCATACCCAATAAGCTAATGAAAAAAAAACTTTACCCATACCCGCCTTATTGAATACGATACGGGTCGGGTAAACGGCTAAAAAGGTACCATTGACACCCCTAGTTGTGGTCTATTATTTACAGAGCATGTACTTACTATAAAATGGTGATAAACATAAGAGCAAATTGTGTGAATGCGTTGATGGTGAAAATTGGAGAACCGTTGAGATGAATTGATTCAACCTGAATGCATGGTACGTTGCCATATATTACTGATCATAATTTTTAGTATATCCTAGTTGCCTACAAATAATTCAACCAAAACAAGCAGTTGTTGATCAATGAAGTTAGTGACATACATTTATTCGTGAATTAAGTAATAATTATTAGTGGCATAGCCAAAAAGCCTTCTTCCTTATTAAGAATATCCGTTATTATAGAACAGAATTTGATAAAGAAGCTCTTTTGCACAATTATGTGCCTCAAGTTGCTTGGGCACATTTATTTACTCTTTTTTAGCAATGGTTTGTTTCACCAGTAGCACACAAAGCGAGAGAATACAAAAAAATGATTGAAAGAGGAGAGAATTTTCTTCAGTAATGCACAGAAAGCAATAGACGACCTTGGATCGGTTGTCTTACACTCCAAGGAAGAAGAAGAAAAAGAAGATGCATGGTTGTGCTTTATGCATGCACTCAGTGGTGCCTTCTACTCTTTCTTTCTTTGTTATGTTTTTTTTTGGGTATCCTGATATATTTTATTTGACGTGTGCACAGGGTGTTCGATGAAATGTCTGAGTAACAAATCTGTTCATTTATTGGGTTCCTAATTTCAAATTCATATAGAAAAAGATGCGAGTGATCCTATGAATCTGTCTGTAAATTTGTTGAAATAAATCCTCCTTTCAAAGCAGTAAAGAATGGTATTCGAGTAATCTTATAAATGTGTCGCTGTTAGCATAAGACCCACTAATTAATAGCTCATTCGCTCTCTCTAGCTGTTTGTTAGTACCTTGTTACGTTTAATAAATTAATAGACCGTTCCATATCTTACTGAATGGTACCTTGTTACGTCTTTTTCCCTTGTTTATCAGTACACTGTTCTTACTTGAATTTACTGGTACAATTGTTCACCCAGTTTGGACGGCCAAGATGGGAGGTTCCTCATGACTGAAAAGAATACACGAAGCAACTTGAAAGATGGCCGAGGTTATCGTTAATTTGGTTTTGGGTAAGCTGTCAGATGTTGTTGTTAAGGAGGTTTTACTAATACAAGGTGTCGGCAAGTAAGTGGAGAGATTGAGTCGTGAACTCAGTTGGATTCAAACTTTCCTAAAGGATGCTGACATGAAGCAGATTCTAAATGAGAGGGAGAAACAGTGGGTGAAGGAGGTCAGAGATATTGCTTACGACATAGAAGATGTAATAGACAATGCCTTTCTCTTGATGGTTCCCGAGAACCCTTCAAGAGGCCCCAAAGAGGATGTTCTCGAATTTTTAGGGCTGCTAAAAGGATGTGCAGGAAGCCCAAAATGCTCCCGGCATTGCACAACCTTGCTGTTGAGATGAATCAGATCCTGACACGGCTTCGGGAGATCAATGAAAGTAGAGAGAGATACGGAATCAACTCTTTGGGTGAAGGTAGTGGAGAGCGGCTGAGGCTACCGATTATGCCCCCTGTGCTACATGAGATTGATGATCCTGATGTTATAGGCTTTGATCCTGACAGGGACAAGATCGTAAATCAGTTGCTTGACACAAGCATTAAAAGGCGCGCTGTCATCTCAATTGTGAAACCTGGTGGGCTCGGGAAAACAATTCTTGCTCGAAAAGTCTATAATAGGTAAATATGATTATATGAAGCATGCCAAAAATAGCTTAATTAATAATATGATATTTCAACCTTAGTTTCCTTTTCATCTTATTCATATGAATCTTAAAGTTCTTTTACTTGTTCTGTACAAATTTAGTGGAAAATCAGAAAAATGAATTGTTTTGATTCCTTTGTTCTCTTGGGCCTATATAGGCGTTACATTTTTCATTCTAACCCTACGATTCTCTATAATTCATTTCTTACCAATATAACCTTACAACTTCTATTAATGCAATAAACATACATAAATCTCAACACTCCCCCTCAAGATGGGCAAAAGATATCCATCAAGCCCATCTTGTCACAAAACCTATCTAAATCTATTGAGCTAAGTCCTTTGGTGAGACAGTCAGCTACTTGATCTCCAGTAGCTACATGACTCAGCTCTAATAGTCCACTTTCTAGCTTTTCCTTTATGAAGAACCTATCGATCTCCACATGCTTGGTTCTGTCATGCTGCACAGGATTGTTGGCAATGCTGATCGCTGACTTGCTATCGCACCACAATTTCATTTTAGCTCCGTGATTCACCTTGAGCTCTTCCAACAACCTCTTCAGCCACACCATCTCAGCAACTCCCAATGCCATAGCCCTGTACTCGGCTTCTGCTGTCGATCTCGCAACAACTGGCTGCTTCTTGCTCTTCCAAGAGACCAAGTTGCCCCCTACGAACATGCAATAGCCAGCTGTGGACTTCCTATCATCTTGGCAACTGGCCCAGTCAGAGTCACAAAGCCCTCAATGTTCATGTGTCCATTCTGCTTGAAAATCAAGCCCTTCCCCGGTGCACTCTTCAGGTACCTCAGAATGTGATACACTGCGTCCATATGACCCTTCCTAGGGTCATGCATGTAGCGGCTCACCACGCTCACTGCAAATGAGATATCGGGACGTGTATGTGTCAAATAGATCAATCTGCCTACCAGTCTTTGGTACCTCTCACGATCAACCTGTTCTCCTGCCTCTGCACTTATCTTAGCCTTCACATCAATTGGAGAAACTGCAGACCTGCACCCCAACATGCCTGTCTCTGTGAGCAAATCTAGGACATACTTCCTTTGGGACAGAACAATCCCCTCTGCTCCACGAGCCACCTCAATTCCAAGGAAGTATCTAAGCTGTCCCAAATCCTTCACGTCGAACTCCTTTCCCAATTTTGCCTTCAACTTTGCAATTGCCCCCTCATCATCCCCGGTAATGATCATATCATCGACATACACAGCCAGCATAGTAATGTGACCACCATGTTGTCGAACGAACACCGTATGGTCGGCATTGATCTGCTGATAGCCCATGCCTACCATAGCCTTCCTGAACCTATCAAACCAGGCCCGGGGGGACTGTTTCAACCCATAAAGCGACTTCTTGAGTCTGCACACCTTACCTACTGTCTGGTTTGTGCCAAACCCTGGTGGAATCTCCATGTACACCTCCTCCAACAAATCACCATGAAGAAAGGCATTCTTCACGTCGAGTTGGTGTAACTTCCATCCCCCATTCGCTGCCATGGAAACCAATGTCCTCACTGTGCTCATCTTCGCCACGGGTGCAAAGGTCTCATCATAGTCGATGCCATAGGTCTGACTGTACCCCTTCGCTACCAACCTCGCCTTGTAGCGCTCAACTAGACCCTCTGGATTCTGTTTCACTGTGAAGACCCACTTGCATCCAACAGCCTTCTTGCCTGGTGGTAGTGACACAAGCTCCCACGTCTTGTTCTTTAAGAGGGCCTCGAGCTCTTCTAGCATGGCTGCTTTCCATTTCGGATCTCCTTTAGCAACCTGCCAACACTCAGGGATAGAGACAGTATCCAATGATGCACCGGTGATATGTGTGAGTAAGAGACAAACCGGGCAATCTCATGTGGGAAACCATATCGGTCAGAAGGAATACCCGCATTCTCACGAGGAGTCCTTCTCACCGATAGGGGAGTGGGAGGAGTAGAAAGAGGAATCATAGCACCTGTGTATTCTGAGTCTGAGGTGGATGGTGTAAGTGTCTCACGAGTCGGAGTAGGCAGAGCCAATGGACTTGGCACAGGTGGCACTGAAGGCACGGCTCCCTCACTCTGCTTATTTCTTCTCACATACACCTCACGGTATCTCGACTCCCCCTGAGACTGAGTTCTCCCACTTTTGGGCCCATTCTTCTCAACTTCCGGCTCAACCACAGCCGAATCCTCGAGCCCATTCTTCTCAACTTCCGGCTCAACCACAGCCGAATCCTCCTTTTCTGGCTCAACCCTAGCTGAATTCTCCTTTTCTGGCTCAACCCTAGCTGAATCTACCAGTGGGCAAGGAATACCACCCACACTCACTATCCTCCTCTCACCATCACTGCTACTCTCCCCCTCTCGCCTCATACCTCCTGTATCGAGCGAGTCTCCAAAGGGTGATGTAGTCTCTGAGGAGTAGTAAGGTTCGAGCTCGCGGAATGTAACATCCATACTCACAAACAATCTTCTCTCTACCGGGCTCCAGCACACATAACCCTTTTGAGTACCAGAGTAACCCACAAAGATGCATTTCACCGCTCTGGGATCCAACTTTCCCACTGTTGGTCTGTTGTCTTTCACGAAGCACAAACAACCAAATACTTTTGGAGGAAGAATGCCCTCATTATCTCCTTTCAACATCACACATGGAGTCTGCCACTCCAACACTCTAGATGGCATTCTGTTGATCAATTGTGCGGCTGTCAGGACTGCTTGTCCCCACAAATGTTTTGGAACATTTATGGAGATCATCATGCACCGGGCTACCTCCAACAAGTGTCTATTCTTCCTCTCTGCCACTCCATTTTGTGCTGGTG
The DNA here is from genome assembly GCA_025461045.1 of Carex parvula. Lineage (NCBI taxonomy): Eukaryota > Viridiplantae > Streptophyta > Magnoliopsida > Poales > Cyperaceae > Carex > Carex parvula. The sequence goes on along the minus strand of JAJGRW010000091.1, from coordinate 380,663 downwards.
TGTAAGGGCACGTGGTCTGATGATGTATCCCATGAACTGACAAATACTCCTCGAATGCCTTGTTTGTATATTCGGTCCCATTATCGGATCTCAGTGCCTTCACCACAGCATCATACTGAGTCTGAGCCGCCTTATGAAAATCCTTGAAGCAAGCAAGTACATCATTCTTGTTCTTCATCAAGTACAATCATGTGACACGAGAATAACAATCGATGAAAGTCACAAAAAACCTATACCCATTCATCGCAGTTGTTGAGCAAGGCCCCCACACATCCGAGTGTACCAGATCAAAGGCATGAGAACTCCTACTTCCTGAGCTTACATACGAACTCCTTGTATGCTTCCCAAACTCACATCCATCACACACAAGTTTTTGTTTGTCAGCTTTCTCATACTTTGATGGATACAAACGTTCCAGTATGCTGAAGGAAGAGTGCCCCATCCGCCTATGAATCAGAAGCAACTCATCCTCCACACTCACCCCAGATCCTCCTGCCCCCACTCTATCGACCACAGATGCCAGCGCTGTGTCCATCCCTTTTCTATCCATGTACCACAACCCATCACGCCATGTGCCAGTCCCAAGTATCCGACCTGTCATCTTCTCCTGAAAAACCATCTTCGGAATATCAAAGGTCACGATGCATTTCTGCTCACGAATAATAGCACTAATGGACACCAGGTTTACGGGAAAGGAAGGAGCATGCAACACATTGGTCAGAGTCACTGAATCGGTACATCTCACAGTACCCTTACCAACCACGGGCTGGACCGTACCATCGGCTGTCTGAATGCTCTCTGGGACTGTTAGGTGAGTATAGGAAGAAAACTCCCTAGCAGCACCAGTCACATGGCGAGATGCACCAGAGTCAACTATCCACTCTGGTGATCTAGTGGTGGATATCGAGGCAAGAGCAAGTGGTTGTGGCCAGGGTGGTAAGAGCAAGTGGATCACAAACACCTGTGGCCGAGTGAGCAAAACAAGTAAAGTTACCCCTGGGTGAAGACGAGGTAGATGCACCCTCTATCACACTCTTCCCATTACCTGTTGCTTTCTGCTTCCTCTTCAGTATCTCCTCACTCTCACCCTCTGCTACCATCAGATTTGTCCGGTAGTCTCCTCTTCCACCTCTCTTACCACCCTGGCCACAACCACAGCCTCCAGACTGTCCCCTCTCACCTGCATCTCGCTTCTTAGGTGACTTAGGACAATTCTGTTTCAAGTGACCTACCTCACCGCAGTTGTAACACTGTCGAGGCTCGCCCCTGAACCTTGTGTTACCTGAGTTGGAGACCGCTAGTGCTGACTTCACCCCTGGAAGTCCTGCTGCCCCAGCCTGTAGCCTAATCCGGCTCTCCTTCTCAGTCAAGTACCCCTCCAGATCATTCTCTTTCAGAGTGTACCTTACCCGACGCGACCAACCCAGATCCGTAGCTGGCCCGTCGAGTCTCATGTCAATAGATGGCAGCTCAACCTTCTGCACCTTCGGCTTGCTCTCAACAGGAGCTTGGCCCACAGCCAACACTCGCACCATGACAGCGACCTCATCAGCGGTCAGTTTCGCACAGGCCTTTGCAAACGCATTCCCGATCTCCTCCTCCGACATTGATCCGACTCAGATCCACGCCTCACGTATCGATCTTAGTTCGAATCCCTCCTACTTCTTTCTTAGACCCGATCTTACACTCTCAAGATCGAGATCCACATCATCTCCCCCTTTCTTCTCTTCTTCTTGACCCGATCTTGATTTATCGCATCAAGATTCGAGCTTAAAGAACCCGATCAAATCAATCCAAAACCCGCTTCTCGGGTATCGTGGGGTATAGGCCCCCCACGCCGGCCTAATCACACCAAAACCCGAACCCTAGGTAGTGGCCGGCCCTAGAAGAGAGAGAACCGGCCTAAAGAGAAGAGGGAGAGATGAGAGGGTTCGGTTACTGTAGCAGCGGCGACGGGTACTGTAGCGGCGGCGGAGGGTACTGTAGCGGCGGTCTACAGTAACGGAATAATGGCTAAATCCTAACCCTAATTTGTATAGCTCTGATACCAAGTGGAAAATTAGAAAAATGAATTGTTTGATTCCTTTGTTCTCTTGGGCCTATATAGGCGTTACATTTTTCATTTATAACCCTACGATTCTCTATAATTCATTTCTTACCAATATAACTCTACAACTTCTATTAATGCAATAAACATACATAAATCTCAACAAATTTTGTCCAAAAATTAATAAAGCTTCCAGTTGAAATAGGTTATAAAATTGTGCAAACTTAAAATTGATTGCTGTTAAACGAAAGACAAGTCAATTAAAACATTTCCTCAAAAGATGGTTTTTGAAGGCAAAATTCCCCGGATTCCCTTTAAGAGTTTGAAAATTTACAGATTTTCACTTCAAAAACATTATGTATCATATATGAACCTCAAAAGTTCAGATTCAATAAATTCGTCTATCAGTATCATTAGATTTTAGGCAAACACATTTTCTGTTAGAAATTTACTCTTCTACCCAAATGTCATCCTAATTTTTTTCGGAAATACAATCAATGCTACTTTTTTTTTAAGATTATGGTAAATCTTGAGAAAGTTTTACAGAGAGCTCTGTTATCTTTTAATTCTGATGATTTTACTTGTTGATACTCAGGTAGAGTTTTACAAAAAATAGTATTTAACGGATAAGGAGAAATGCCAAACTAAATTCCTGTATATAGACTACATAATTAGACAGCTAAAACTTTAAAATCTCTTGTCAAAAAAAATAAAGTGTGAGAACCAGCCTCTTTGATAATATATTTGTACAAGTACCAATTATAGGAATAATATATGACTCAAATTATCTGCTTTGTTTTCTACAGCAATGATGTCAAGGGAGTTTGATGTTCGCCTATGGGTAGTTATCTTTTAAGAGTTAAATCTAATATAAATTTTGAGAAAGATAATAGAGCAAGTCAAGCTTCTCCCTCGAATTGACCTAGAAGGTGAAGATGAGTATTTACTTACAAAGCTTAACAAAACTCTTAGTGGTGAAGAGTACACTATAGAAGACTATTTACGTCCAAACTCTCATGACCCTCAAGCTGGTGAAAAGTCACAACCAAAGAAGTACCTTCTAGTCTTAGATGATATCCGGAAAAGAAATCTATGGACTAAAATTGGAGTGCTACTAGAATCCAAAACGTGTTGATAATGCTGAACAATATAAACTTTCATATTTAATTAACTGAGGAACCAAGCCTAAAACTTTTGTTTAAAAATTAAGGCTCTGCCAAATTGAGATTTGATTGAAGGGTAATCCAATGAACTGTATGAGGTTGGAAAAGAATTTGTTAAAAAATGTGGTGGATTACCCCTTGCATGGTTGGTTTTAGGAGGTTTATTATCAAAAAAACCTGCCAATTATGCTGCTTGGAATAAAATGTTGCAAACTATGAAGTGGGGTACTGATGGAAGAGAATGTACTGAGATCATGGCCACTAGCTACGATGACTTGCCATTTGTTCTTAAATCATGTTTCATGTACTTTGCGGCTTTCCCTGAAGACCATGAAATTAATGCTCATAGATTATTTCAGTTGTGGGTTGCTGAGGGGTTCATACCGGCAGAAGAATCAAAAACATTAGATGATACTGTTGAGAGTTTCCTAGAGGATCAAGTGCAAAGGTATACTTCCATAATTCAATATTCTTTTTTCAGATTTATATAGATCCGGCTGATTTTCCATTTTTTTAGATAAGATAAGGTACTTCTTAAATTTAACTGGCTCTTTAAAAATTAACTCATATTCTTGACTAACATTTTTCTTATAGATTTAAGTATTCTATTTACTTTAAAAAGAAGTTTGACTAACATTTTTCTTATACACTTCATATAATCCCAATTAAGAATCGCATTTAATTAATCTTCTATTTTAATTTCAACAGAAGCATGGTTCAAGTATCAGAGAGATCTCCCTCTAGTTCTATCACAAGATGCCGTATACATGATCTCCTTCTTGAACTTGCCATCCAAAAGGCCAAGGAGGATAACTTTCTCACAATTTGCTCAAACCCTGATAATTGGAATAGCAGCGCCAAGTCAAGCCGTGTGGCGGTCCATTACTCGGGTTGCGGTGAATTGATGGAACATGCAAATCCAAATCTCCGTTCTTTGTTGTGCTTTCAGGAGCCAATGCCAAGTTGCTCTCGGCAAAGGCTGCTTAAGGTGGTTAGTACCATGGGAAAACTGAGTTTTAATTTGGCAGTTACGAGTGCTTTCATGGACTGAATCAGTTAAGGTATTGCGAACTTAATTAGTTGTAACCTGAGTAGTAACAATAGAAGGTCTTTTGAGTCATTCATAGGGGGCCTGAAATTTGTGGAGACCCTTGATTTCCAAGAAACAAAACAACCTGTCGAATTGCCTGATGTTATATGGAATGTGAAAACACTTAGGCATGTGATGCTAAAGAAGTATACTTCAGGACCGTCATCATCTGCCGACCTAAGAAATTTGCAAACACTAAGGGGTGTGAAGAGCAGAGAGTCATGGAATACACAGTTTCCTAAACTACCGAATTTGCGCGGTTTAGATATTCAAGTGGAGAGCTCATTTTCATGGGAATTATTTGCCAAGGTGCTTGGTACACTGAAGCATCTAACTTGTCTTAAATTACTCTTCAGAGAAGTGCCGCAAATCGAGATGCAAGGGCTTCCATTTTATCAGCATTGACAAACTCTGCAGATACATGAGTTCTCCTCATCCACCAACAACAAGTTGTCACCTGAAGTTGGCATGCAAACTCTGGAGATACAGGGTTTAGGTGCTGTTCAAGGACATTATTGGAATGACAATAACCTAATCAAGGCCTTGGGCCTAACAAGTTTACTTCTCTCTGCAGAAGTAATCATGGATTGGGGCCACAAAGATCACAACTTCCCTTTGGTAGTGCTAGTGCCCTATCAGGGTTTAATCAATAAGCTGTAAACGGGTTTGGATTTGGTCACTCACAAGTCCAGAATGGGTTTGGTTCTACACCTGGTCAAATCGGTTTTCGGTCCAAGCAGAATCGAACCGAGTTTAATTGCATATGATGGCCGAAGTGAAATTCAGTCCAATTAGGATCAACCCAGGTTTCACACTTCCAATAGTCAGAGTAGATTTGGGTCTAATCAGCGTCAACCTAGGTTTGGTGCTTATAACAATCAAAGTGGATCCGGCCCGGCCCAAATAATCGGTTTGGTTTAGATGGATCGGGCTGTCTAGATGATGAAAATATAATTTATGAATATATGAGTTCGGCTCAGGCTCGAATAACCGGCCGATAGTTCAATATCTAGTTGGAGAAAATTCAATTCCATACAATAACTTTAGCAGATGAGAACCATAGTAACATAACTCTCGAATTATACGTGTATAATTCGCGTATAATTTGTTTTTTATACATAACCGAACTGAACTCCGTATAATATGCAGAAAAACGTATAAAATATTTATTCGCGATAAAAACGCGAAAAAAAGCCAAATTTTTTTTTTGAATTTTTTTCAAATTTTTTTTTTTTTTCACTTGTTGTACCGAATCATTCCCGAATTATATCCGAATTATACCCGAATCACGAATTTTTGACTTCGCCGAACCAAACCTGAACTTTTAATTTGTCACTATGATGAGAACATGTCCAAGATGGCATGAATAAATTTAATGCTGCATTGCATGCAGTGCTATTCAATTTATCAAAAGGAAGAATTAATGATTTCATAGACTCCGTAACTGAATAATAGTAATTATCCAATTACACTTCAAGACATGAATTAACTTTCTATCTTGACCAAGAACTGGTCTCAAAAAGTTTTTCACACATATTTTGATGTGAATCTGATGGCTTTGATCAGATATCGAAATGAATGTGGTCAGATATGTTCATCGGACTGTCTCCAATTTTCTTTCCAAGATGCAAACTGGAGGAGCTTCGGCTACCTCATAAATTGGTTGTAGTTAAATTTATCCAATCTTTATTTTATTTTTGAAACATTTTCATTTGTACAATTTTAAATACATAATGTTGGAATGTATTTATAAAATCTTTATAAATCGGTTATGTTTCCTAAAATCAATTAACGTGTTTTTTCACAGTACAACAATTTGCCGAAAATTGCTATATAATATTTTGCAATTAATTTGCAACTAACAAAATATTAAAATTTTATAACAGAGAACACAAACACAATCACTCCCATAAAATCATTCTCTTTGTTTTATTAATTCAGAATAAAATTACAGAGTATTCCGTATATCTTTTCATGAGCTGCAGTACCGTTATTTATAAAAAAAATTTATTACTATCCTTCCTTAAATCATCTTTCCTATCAGATACATATTCCCTTACTTCATTCTTTTCTTAATTTAAAATTGTCTAATTATTACATTAAAGATAAATAAATCTTCTGTCTTGCATGTGATTATTTAAATCTTCTAAATCTTCTGTCTTGTTCGCCACTCTTACTCTAATCTTCTGTGACACACTCACACACATCAATATGTCATAGTGTATATTCTGACAGCAAGTGATATGAGCATCTCTATACGTACAATTGCAACAAGATTGTCCACTTTGTTAATAACTATGTTGCACGGATACGCCTAAATAGGCGACGTATCGGTATCGGACACGTATCGGATACAGATACGCGCCCGACACGGCACCAATACGTATCCGATATGCCAGCTGGCGTATCCACCTACGTGGTATATCCTTACTCGGCCGATACAGTCGCCGATACGCCTTTGACTCGCCCGGATACGGCCGGATATGCCCTGGATACTGCGCGGTGCACCGTGCACCGCGCCAAAACCACAGGCACAGCGTGGTCCACCGTGGACCGCGCCAAAATTAACCATTTTTTTTGCTACTGCCGTGACTTGAACTTGGGAAGTTAGGCATAACAACCATAGCCCCTACCACTATACCAATGTAATGTTGTTGTTATAATAGAGTACTTATCATATTTAACATATATTTCGCTGTAGTATTGTTTTGCTCAATTTGATTAATATAAATATAATTAAAATAATAAAAAATATTATATATAATAAACGTATCGTATCCTTGATTTTTGAAAATTACCGTATCGCCGTATCCGTATCGTATCCGATACGATACCCGTACCCGTATCCGTGCAACATAGGTTAATAATAAAGAAAAATATTATCCTGTAAACAAATTGAAATTACAGGAATGAAACATTTTAAAAATTATGCAAAGAAAATTGCTAAACTGATGGGTGACATATACATTCATTTTTTTTTTATAATTGTTAAATTGCTGGGTGTCCATTGTTGCTTGTGGTTTAACTTCCAATATTCTTTCAACAATCTCAAATTCAGTTCACCTAAATTGATTAAGTTTTAGATTAGAGTGATTGTAGTGATTCTTGGAGTGTGTGTTGAACTTAGAGCCTTTAGTGCTCGATCTTCTTGGGCCATGCTGAACTTAGAACCTTTAGTGCTCGATCTTCTTGGGCCATGTTGACTTCCCGCTGAAACTTTGTTTACCGCAAATGCAATGTCGGATTGAGTAGCTCTCCCAGAGGAATCAAGTCTAGAAAGTTCCCTCTTTCCTCTTCTCTTCTTTCTTTCATTTTACTTTGAGTCGATAGGCTTGTTGTAAGGGCTCACCGGTTCCACCTTGTACAACCTTTCTCATTGGGTAATAGAAAGATACACCGGGAAGCGGTTGTGACACTCCGGAGACGTAGGTTTTGTGTTGCCGGACTCCGTTATGATCATCTCTTGTGTCAACTTCTTCAAACTCATTTATTTATTTATTTATTTATTTACACTTGAGATCTTTTAATTATTGGTCAATATTTTGAAAAGAATTTGAAATTATAAAAGGCCTCATATTTATCCCCCTCTAGATGCCGTTAGGGACAATACCGTGTATGATTACAAGCTCGATTTTTTCCAAAAAATCCTGCGGGGCATCATACATTGTTTGTATAAAGAAACTATGTACAATTATTGGAGCATTTCATACGCGCGTCTGAAATGAGCTAGAATATTCATACACAGTTTTTAATAAAGAACCAGGATAATTGGTTCCAATCATACATGATTTTTTTTTTTAATAAAGAACCGTACATGAATTTTGAAGCACATTTATACATGATTATTTCTAGTTCATTTTTGGATGCACGCCTTCTTACTTTATATATGGATTTAATGGAATTTTCTCATACCCGTGTATAATGTACCATGGTTAATCCAATATTGACAAGAAAGATTTCAATAAGAATGAAAATAAGACATGATTGGTGGCACCCGAAAGATCTCAATAATGGATTGTCCACACACCATCAAAATACCTGTTTGACCCTAAAAAGTTGCTATTTAGACTCAGCACGACAAGTAGTAATTTATGGGGGATTAAAATGCCAAAGTTGTACTCAAAATCTTCAAAATAAATTAAGTTCAGCATACTAAAATTCATGATAGTATTCTACATGCAGAACCATGAATTTTAATGTGTAAAATGGTCAGAATCACTAAGGAATCGATTTCCTATAAATGAAACAATGGCTGGACAATACGCTGTGTGCAAATTTTGGTTGTACTTAACAAAAATTCATGCTGGAACAGCCACTGGGTACAAATTGGTGCCATCAAACAAATCTCAGTGATAATGGGCCCGCATGTCAGTAGCACAACCATATTTTCGCCAGGCCCTTGAGAGGGGTGGACATGGCTCATGAGTATTAAGCCATATGCACCGTGAAGTCAGCGCCTCGGTTCACCAAGCACCGAGATCATGCAAGCGCGATTGAATGTCGCTGGGATTCAAAACATTAGCGCCTTGACCCCTTCAGCCCGCATGCTCCCGGTGCGTTGTGAACCGTTAACCAAGCTCTACACGGTTCATGAGCACCGAGCACAGACAGGGAAAGCAACACAATTAGAGGGAGTAAAACGTTAATAATAGAGAGGATGACATATGGGTCCCGCTTACCAGACCTCTTCTTCCTCCTCTGGCCTACGCTCTAAGCCGAAAATTGAAGACCGAAATTCGATAAAATGAACAATGGTTAATGAGGAACTTTTACTCTAGGGTGGCAAGGGCCTTATCCCCTCTTCTCTGCTCAAAGCCCCGATGATATTTCTCTTTTACAAGCCCTAACCAGAACCGAGAAAGGAGAAAGAAAGAAAAAGTGAAACCCGAGCTCCCTGCGAAATTGGGATCCAAGGCTTGGCTTTAAGCCAAAGATGATACAGACGACGCTAGTGGACTTGCCAATTTAATGCAAAAGGGTGTAATTGAGTCGGCCCGTGAGCAAGGCATGCACCCGGACGCGACATCATTAGAAAGGACGTAATGCGTCATTAATTTGGTGCAATGCTCTCAGGCACATGGTAAGGGGGTGAGGGCGATGCTCTATGTCCATTTCTCATGAGTATTAGCGCCAGAACCAGTTTGGGCTCATGATAAGGCCCGGTAAGGCGCGGGAACAAGGTAACATGCTCAATACAGCTGTTATTTGGCTGTTGGTCCCTTCTAATACGTGTCAAGCCCTGTGCACATGAAGACAATATGGGAATACCCTCTCCAGAGAGTCAGGAGCACGCCCATCAAGTTTCTCCTTCTATAGTCGGTTTATCAAGGGCTAAGATGATGCTGTGCACACATGAGAACAATCTGAAGGCTGAGAATAACACAGCTAATAGTTCATGACATGTAAAAGTGCTATTGGATAGCCCATGCCATATATGCATCTGTAAATGAAGAAGCAAGTGATACAGGCCATTGATCAAGCAGCTGATGGGCATGATGAAAGCCACATCAGCTAAGCCCTAAACCCTAGGCCCATGCCTGCCTTATATAAGGCACCTAAAATGCATACTGAATATACATCTTCTTCTCCAGAGAAACCCCTGTGCAAGAATCAAGAGAGAAAACCTCCATTTTCAAAGAGAGTTTAAGTTAGAAGTTTCAAAGTTTCAAGCTTTTTTAGAAAGGTAATCTATACCTGGAGAAATGTAAGCTCAAGATGAGCAATGATCTGTATATATGCTGTTTTAATCGAAATAAAAGGATTTTTGTTTAATGGTTTCTTGTTTGTTCTTTTGCTTGATCTTGTTCTCATCTTCTACTTTCCTTTTTTTACTCTCAAAATCATGGATGTGAGAGCTATATAATTTCTAGTTCATCATAGGATGAAGAAAAACAAAGGAAATATATAGCTTGATGATCAATAAAAAAAATGCTTCCTTTCTTTCCTTTTTTGCATCTTCTTTCCTTTTAAAACAAAAAAAAATATATATGTACATGTATATATCAAAAATGTGTTTATTTGCATCTTTCTTGTCTTCTTGGTGGTCTTTATAAGAATAAATACAAAAATATCGAAATTTAACATTTTTCTTCTTCTCTTTTCTTTTTCTACCTTCTCTTTCCTTTTGATTCTTCTCCTTTCTTTTGTTCTTCTTTTCTTTATTTTATGTTGCAAAATGACAAGACACATAATCACATAACATATAAATAATATGTATATTAAAAGTGGCATTTTCATATTATAAGAAATATAAAAGGAAGAGATATTAAAGTTGATGTTTAGCTACATCCTTTAAATATCAATTTCTTATATAATTCTTTTAATATGAAAATCAAATTAAAAGTGCATAACAAAATAAAAAAAAATGGAATTTAAATTGAATGGCATTGTGGGGGTTGATGTTTAATCCCCCTAATTATGTCATTTTGAACTTTTTAAAGGACTTCAATGCATAAAAGGGGAATAAAATGGATAATATGTGAAAAATCGATGTTTCACTACATCTTTTTCCATATTATGAATTTTATCACTTTTCAAAGGACCTAGATGCATAATTACTAAAAGGAGAGGGCAAATGAGAAGAGGGAAATTTCAATCCCCATGATATGATGCTCAAAGATCCTTTATATGAATATGCAAGTGATCAAGGACCTATATGCATAATTTTCATATTGGCTAGCAAATGACATATGTGATGCTAGTACCCCTTTAATCTTTTTGCAATTCTTCACTCATAGTCCTTTTAAGACAAAAATCCTGATCAATAAGCCCCATATTAAAATAGCATAAGCACAGAAAATGCCCAAATGACCTGCTGGTACAGATCGGCCAGTGCAGGCTGATTAAAAAACCAAATCAAAAATCTGTTTGAATAGGAAGATAGAGGACACAAAAACAATCAATTTAGACTCAAATTTTGCATCTTTCTGATTTTTCTACTATTTTCTAGCCATTTTTAAAGTTGGATGTCAGAAAATAAAAAAAAACAGCAATATGTACATTGGCATTTACACCCCTCCTTTTTCTGCTTTCCCTTAAAAATAAAAATAAAAGGTATAAAATTCCCAAACTTCACATAGTTATTCCTGAGATGTTATGCTACAAAAACAACAAGAAATCATGCATGACACTTGATAAAACTCATGAGAAATTCGGGTTTCTTTCCCAAACCCGAAACCCACTAGTGAGTTCATCCCAAATCAGATCCATACCCAATAATAATCCCTCTAAAGCTTGATACCTCTCCTAAATCTTCTAAACATGCTCAAACTACAACAATTCAACCCCAGATACACTCATCAAATCAAAATACTATGTATCAATGCCAACCCGGTACCAAGTCGAGAACTCAAAGTTTAAAAAGCACCCAAATCTCTATGAAATACGAAATTGAATGTACAGAGAGCTCTCCTGCACTCAAGTGATGCCAAATGAACAAGCAATTGAAGAAGAAAGCAAGAAAATCGATGAAATCCGATTAAAACCTCAACCGGTACCGAAAGTTCTAGCTCAGCCGTACCGCCATCTCCGGTGTCCGACCACCGCCGAGGATGCTACCAACATGCTCCCACCCTCTAGGCGATCCCGATTGTGCCTTCCTTTAGCCTCGCCGTGACCGAAATCTCGCCGGAGCTACACCAGAGCCGAACCCTAGATTCGGGTTTCAAACCCCAGTTCATATCAAATTAAGCACGACCTTTGAAGCGATACAGACCGCTGGATCTCGGCGCCAAAAATAGAATTCAAATGGAAATCCAAATCGCAAAGCAAGATATGATCTAAGGGCCTGATTTAAAACACGCCATGGGGCCCATATGCCAGATTAATTGAAGACCCCTTTACCCAAATCCTGATGCCTAACAACCGAATCTCAAAGCAAAATCACTCAAGTCCCATATCTTGCACAAATCCTGAAGCACTATGTGAATCCTAAAGCCATTAGAGCATCTCAAAGGCCCAGAGCACTAATCTTAAAGCCCAAATCGCTATCCAAAGCCTAGAATTCACTAAATCTAAATCTTTTACAAAGAGGCCCCTCTGACAAAATTTCTTCACAGCGCAGCCCCTGATTATTTACAAATAGGCCCCTGGATGTCTAAAACTTCTCCAAATGAGCCCCTGGAAGCCCAATTTCCACTTCAGACCCTGCCAAAAGCCCAAACTACAAATTCCAGTCCTTTCAGCTTTACAAATAAGTCCCTGGGAAACTTGAAACTTTACAAATAGGCCCTTTTCAGCCCTTTTTAGTCATAACTTCTTCATTTCAAACCCAAATCAACTCAAATCAACTCTAAATGAACCCAAATCAAATCCTTCATAATTTTAAATCGAAATCAAGCATAACTAAACATAATACAACCGATCAAATGACCAAAATGCCCTTTTCTTCATTCTTCTCACATTTAAATCATTTTCTCTTAAAGTAAAAACATAAATAAAGCATAAATATATTTTTAATACAAATATGTTTCTAAAAATAAATAAAAGAGTGTAGTATGTATATTTTAATTCATTGCATCTCATGTATGCATGTTAATTAAATATCCGGAACAAGAAAAGTCAAACGGAAATATATGAGTTCTCCCCTTGTAGCCCCTTTACTCAATTCACTTAAATAGGTATAAATCTCGGAATGAGCGAGGTATTCAGTATGGCTTGGAAGGGTCATCTGATGTAATTAACAGCGGGAGCTTGCGCCCGCTGGGAGTTAAACGTCCCCACAATCATTTAAACTCTCTCGATAGACTGATTATGAACAGTAGGTCTGTCGAGGGTGAACCAGAAGGAATAGCAGAAAGAAGAAAGAGATGAATGTTTCAAGTTCGATGTTCTTTAACCAATCGAGAGCATTGAACCATGAGACATTTAAATACATATGCACACACCTTCCATACCAACAGCTGTGCAACTATCTGCGCCCTACAGGTTTTGGCACGCCCAGTGGGACATTCTCCTCCTCACAGGTTCGGGATCCGATACAAAGATAAAAGGAATGTACTCAAGTAGCCAATGACTTCAAAACACTCAAGCGACAAGTCATTGGACCGCTTGAGTTATGTCATTTCCTTTTATATTCGATATCGACGCCTATGGATTGAATAATTGGGCTAACACTCGTGTATAAGTTTACATATAAAAATTGACTAATGAAATCTTGAGTTTGCTTGTTTGCAGGAATGGCTTACACCGCGACCAACGCACGCTCATTTGCTCAAGTTACCAGCCTCCCTGCTGGTGAGGAGGTGATCTACTTTGGGACTTTCGCAGTCCCCATCAATGAAGTCAGGGCATTCGAAGCCCCTATTCCTGCTCCAATGAATGAGCAGCTGTCCCTCGGGTCCATCACCGAGGAAGAAACCGAAGATGATGAGGAAGTATGCTACTTTCTCATCCCTAAGGGAATGGACGGCAAGACGTTCATCCCACTCTCCAAAACTAGACGCGCAAGAAGACGCACATCTAAGAAAGTAAATCAACCAAATCCCGTGACCCCTCTGTCGGTCACCAAGACAGGGGATCTCCAAGCTTACCAGGACGAGCTGGTGGCTCAACCAGCCCTTCCCATCAGCAACTCATTCTTCCCGCTAAGGATAGTGAGGAGGAATTCTTCTACTGCACACATACGTGCAGCGGGAGAAGTTCCTCAAACTGTCTCATTCATCCATAAACCGAAGAGGATGAACACCAACCGCAAAATGGTTGATGACACTGCTATGGCCATTCATAGGGCCCACAAGCAGCTTCGCATGTTGAAGCAGCGTAGGAATCGATACTACGTGCACCCTGCGCTCGAAGCCTCTACACCCACTTCCGTCAAGTCAAGATTGACGTTTCCAGCCCAAACGCTGGGGGCATCCAATGGTGCCCAACCCTCAATCAAGTCGAGACTGACGTTTCCAGTCTCCAAATCTGAGGTACATAACAGTGCCTCCCTTCTAAAACAAAAGCAAATGTTCTCAGCCCCAAGGCTGGGGGCACCTTATGGTGCCTCGTTAAAACCAAAGTTCCGTCGAGAGATGCGTGCAAGCACCTCTCAAAGCTCAAACAAAGAGGGATCAAATCAAACCCCTTAAATTCTGAGAAGACCGGCCAGCGTACATGATAGGCTGGGGGCACGAACGCACCCCTCCAACACTGGAAGCTTGATAATAGTGGCGCCAAATGCCACTCTAAAAAAGCGAAGGGTCATTAAGACACACCCAAAACAAGAAGAAGAAGCGACAGTCTTCATGATAACCACTAATGAAGACCTCGAGGAGGAAGACGACTATCCTGTCGAGACCTCCAACCCCACCGTATGCATGGTGAAAAAGGGGAAAGACCTCATTATCGAAAATCCGAGTGATGGAGAGGAAGAGTCTGATGCAGCATGCCTTCCTCCCATAAATGCCAAACCCAAGGATGCGAGTGGCTCAGATGTAGGTCACATGGATGGGCCCGCGTTAGGTAACTTTTATACCGTCTTGGCAACTTCCCCATGTGCTGGTGAAAGTCAAACCGGTACACAAACGCAAGAACAAATGCTATCTGCCTTCAACCAAATGCAAGCCGAGATACAAAATTTTAAGGCTGAAGTGCATCAAGCCCATGAAAGGGAACAAAGGTTGGTAGCTGAAATTCGAGCGAAAGGCCCCACTAACTCCGAACTCGAAAGAGGAGAAACATCAAATCGATCCAGCCCCTTAAACGGGCTTGAAAGGACCGAAAGACCAAACCCCCAAGAGAGATGTAGGGTACATTGGGAAAACGAAAGGCGAGAAACCTCCCCAATCTTTACTACGATGGATGTGCAAGAGATGATCAGCCGTCAGTTACAAGAAATGGGGATTGCTCCAAAACAAACAGCACTACGTATAGGGAAGCCATACCCTCCCGAATTCGATATACCAAAGTATCCCCCAACATACACTGTTCCTCTATTTTCTAAGTTTTCAGGAAGTGGAGCGGATGAGACAGGACCAGAACAACACGTCAGTCACTTCATGATTCAATGTGGAGAATCTTCAAGAGAGGAAGCATTTCTCTGTCGCCAATTTGCTAGAAGTCTTTCAGGACCAGTGTTCCAATGATATTGCTCTCTCAAACCAGGAAGTATAAGATCCTGGGACCAAATGGCGCGTGCCTTCATAGATAGGTTCGCCACGGCGAGCAGTCCAATAAGACTTGCTGATTTAGCATGGGCCAAGCAAGAGCCAAATGAAACTCTTCTGGCATATATCAATCGCTGGAGAAATATGAGCAACAAGTCAAGTCATCCTATACCCGAAAGGGAGGTAGTTGATTTGCTCATAGAAGTACATCCTGCAAAATGAGAGAAATGTTAATCGTTGCCAACCCCAACAGTTATCAAGATCTGGTAGACACCGTATCTAGATTGGGGCAAACAGACATAGAAGAGAAGTCATCTACTTCCTTCAAGCCAAGAAGAGACTTCCCAAGGAAGAAAGAATCAAAGACAGTATACGCTGTCAAAGCTAACAAAACCAACAAAACCGAAAGCAAGGATTCTGACTCTTCTGATGAGGAGGCGAGGCAAGTCTATAGCCAAGCCGCTCAGCCAGTCCCTCGCGATAACCAAAATAATCGTTACCCCAAATCATTGGAAGAACAAAAAAGCAAGAAATACTCCTTCAAAAGGGAGAAGACAGCGAAGATATTCAGACAAGCCTTGGAAGATAGTATGGAATTGCCTCCAAGCAAGCGCCCCGATCAGGCGGATAAGGTTGATCACCCCAACTATTGCCCGTATCATAGGGTGGTAGGCCATAAAATAGAAGACTGTTGGGTCTTTAAAGACTTGATAGAAAGAAGAATTTGGGAGGGTCGCTTGCAATTAGCGCCGAGTGCCGTGCAACAACCCGCACCTCACGAACAAGTTAATGTTATCTCTCATGTTGAGACGATTGAAAAAAAGAGGTTTGAAAGTCCCGCAAATGAAGCATGGGAGTTCCACCTCTCCAAGAAAACTAAAAAGTTGCTGAGACAGCTTCTGAAAGAGCCTCAAGTCAAATGGGATAGCAACTTAAACCCCATGGTGCCAAGGCCCCCAAATCGGGTCATCCACCGCAAGCCAAACAAGAATGGCAGCCAAAAGGGCAAGAAGTCGCCCAAACCGACAAATTTGCCTACACCTTCTGAAATTCAAAAGCACATACAAACGTTAGAGAATCACAAACAAGGCACTCCACTACCGTTGACTCTCTTAGACTTCTTAACAGAAGATGTATTGGCCTTAATGTTGGGCCTCAAGACTGAAAAAGGGGAAACAAGTAAAGCCCCTCAGGAAGGTGAAAACGATGATGATGACCATGAGATATGTAACATGGTTGTCTATGGAGGAAGTTCCTCAAGTGACTCAGATGATGGTGAAGTCATCTTTGTCAGAACCAAGAAACCTGATTGCCAAGCAGTGCTCCGCTCGGGTACATATATTCCTGAGCGCCAACCACCACAAGAAGATGAGATTGGGAGGTCAAAGGCCAAGGCAAAAGGGAAAGAGCCCGCTGTACAAGATGAACCAGCACCTAAGAAATATATGGTGCAAGATTACAATATCCTCGCACAGCTTAGAAAAATACCAGCTGCGGTCAGCATGTTTGATATTTTGATGATGTCTGCTGAAGTGAGAGAAGTGCTTATCTATGCACTTCAACACCCTGAAGAGTTTCAAGCGCACTTCGCTGAAAAGAAGATGCAAGAAATAGCACTAGTAGACAACAAAAACCCAACCATCACCTTTAACGACGACGATTTGCTCATAGGCACGCCTGATCACAATAGACCACTCTTTCTCACTGGTGAGTGTGATGGCCAAAAGGTGACCCGCATGCTAATCGATCCGGGCTCCTCCATTAACTTAATGCCTAAGCGAACGTTGGACCGTCTCACGTTGAGTGCTAAGTTCCACACCAAGGATAAGATCACTATACATGGATTCAACCACAAAACAGAACAATCCATGGGGGCAGTTAGCTTGCCTTTCGATATTGGTAGTATTCAAGAATGGATGAAATTCTATATCATCGATGCGAAAACCACATACAACGCATTGATAGGCCGGCTATGGCTACATAATAACAATGCCGTCCCTTCAACTTTGCATCAATGTATAAAGTACATAAAGGATGGTGAAGTCAAACAAATCAATGGAGAAATTAAGCCGTTTGAAGTGCATGAAATAGGGCTAAAAGATGCCAAATACTTCTTCGATAAACCTGCTTTAAAAGGAGAATGTTCGAAGAAACAACGAGATGAGAAAATAAGGCAGTATGGAGCCGATACTGACTCTTCGTCAGGGGAAGAGGCCGATGAAGCTAGGGTACTCCCGTCATACATAATACCCTCAGAAGATGAGGGAGAAACAGGTCAATCCTCGTTGATGATTGAAAGGATACCTGAGAACCATCACAAGGAGCTCACACCAAGGGAAGTGAACCAAATCCAAGAGATGGTAATGTTCATAGTACCGCCTAAAAAAGAGGTTACCGAAGAAGGAATCTTTAGGCATAAGCCTATTGTATTCTATAGAGTGTCCGATGGTGGAAGTCGGTCTTTGGTACTGAACAATGATGAATGGCCTTTAGAAGACGAAATCATGTCCGACAAAATAGATGTACCTCTTCTACCATATTGTCCCAAAAGCCTAACCAGGATTCTTGCAAACATGAGTCCCATGTCTCCGACCTACGCTATGACAAAGCGATTCGATCGGATATTGGCTCACCGTAATCCTACAATCATAGGACCGAATGGAAAGCCAAGAAATACTCGAGGGCTCGGGTATGAAGAATCTGATGATGAATATGACGACTCCAAATGTCGCCCTATACAATACTTCAGCGACAGTGGCAGCGATAATGAGTCGCCGACTTGTGATCTAAGACGAATCCAAAGGAAAGCTGCCCATGCCAATTTAGAAGCGGCTTTAAGAAGCGGTCGTGGCAGAGGCCGTGGAAGAGGTCGAGGGAGAAATCCCTTCACCAATACCTCACCAAAGCAACCTGAACCAAACTCGACCAAAACGCGCTCTTTCCAAGACCTGTCGAGACAAATGAAAGGTTTGGATGTGCATTCCGAGCCTAAACAACAACAACCAAACAATAACCAAAGAACCTCCAAAGCTTCATGTCATGTAATAGAAGCTGAAGATGATCGGTCTTCGCGTGTCGCATGCAGTGTGTGCGATAGACCAGGAGAGGCCACAGCAATGACTTCGTGTGCCGAATGTGGGGCCATGTGCCATCCCCCTTGCACAAGATTTAAGGAACATCCCCAAAGTAGTGATGAAACTCCAAGATGGAGCTGCTTGCGTTGCTTCAAAGGTAAAGGGATATCAGAGCCAAGGGAGGACGAAGGAAAAATAGAGTCGCTGTCCCCAGCACTCGCGTCTGGGTCTTTCCCGCTTGAAGGCCTACTGGCTCAACTCCTAAAGGATTACCTGAAATTCCAATCCACGAAGGGACAAACCCGTACAGATTCGGCAAATACAACCTTTGAATCGAAAAAACCCGTCTCAGTAGTGCCAAAGGAAAGGAGTACATTGGCAGAACTTAAGAATAAAACATACTCGTTTGGGCGAGATAAAGTTGCTAAAGCATTCGACCTAATGATGCAAAAGGGTTTCAACCTGCCAGTATGCAAACGCCCTGAACAAGCGAGTAGGGTCAACGAACCTGATTTCTGCCCATATCACCGTATCCTTGGTCACACCATCGATGACTGCTGGGTCTTCAAGGACCTTATAGAAAACAAAAGACAAGAAGGAACCTTACCACTCACCGTGGTAGCCCACTTAGAAGGGATTCGTGCGCCAATTCCCAACAAAGAGAAAGGGAAGCAAAAGATGAAGTCTATCCCTAAAAACGAAGTACCTTCACAATTCGAAGTAGGGGACATGGTATCCATGCTCAGCCAGTCTCAACCATCCAAGGACGGTCACGCTAGAATTGAATGGAAAGGACCCTACATCGTTGAGCAAGCCTTAGGGCGGGACACCTATAGGTTGCGAGAAAGCAATGGAAACAGGTTCGCGCCACCTATTAAAGGGAAATATCTTCGAGAATACCAAGCACCTGGGATGCAAAGTCAAACCCAAAGTCAGAGAATTCAAAGTGAAGAAAATTCAGAAGAAGAACGAGAAGCTGAGTGCTATATGGCCTCTCAGAGGTCCACCGACTCAGAATATGATTCACCTCAAGAAAAGGAGGATCATAGTAGCAATGGCCACACAAAGCAAGGCAAATGCATGAATTGCGATGAAGTAGACGATTATTACGTCATGTTCAATTGCGACCGATGTACTAGGTACTCATGTACCGAATGCGCCACCGAAAGAAAGATAAATTCTGGGTATGATAAAAGGTTCTTCAATTGGTTTTGCACCCTGTATCATATGAGATGAGAAACAAAAGAAGAAGGAAAAAGTCAAGCAAACTTCCAAGAGGAAAGGCGAAAATTCCAAATCTCATTCAAAGCATGGATCATCAAAGAAACCTAAGGATAGTGATTCAAGCGACTCTGGCACAGATGCTACATGTTACATGGTAGAAATTGGATCCGAACAAGAAGAATTCGAGTTTGGATATATAACCCATTGCAGCGTCTGCGACCAAAAGGGAAATTCATGGGACATGTTTGAATGCAGAGAGTGTGGCAATAGTCACCACCCTTCATGCGCAAGCCCAAAGGCAGCCCTAACCAACCATAGTGATTCTCGATTCGATGTCTACGAGTGCCCGAAGTGCATTTATCAACAAGTGCAAAGGGAGATAAGGGCGATAAAGGAATTCAAGGATCAGGCTGCAAAGCCCAATCGAATTTCAAAGGACGTCGAAAGCGCTTCAAAGCAGGAATGGGACAAAGTCCATATGCCACAAACGGCGAGAACCAATGTCGAAGCAAGACAAGAAACAATTCACATGCTTGGCCCGTCGGATGGATATAAGAAAGGGCAGCTGGTGTGGGTTGTCAAAGAAATAACAAGGTCGCAGTCAATCAGATCCTGGGGCCCATATTTGGTAGATCAAGTCTTCGAAGGAAATTGATACCGGCTGATAGACAATGAAAACGGAGAGCCCGTTAAATCAATTAGCGGTCGTTATTTAAAGCCCTACCAGGAGGGTGATACACCAAGCGATCTCTGCCAAGGATATGAAAGTGACTCATAAACCGTCACTTGCAAAACCATCCCCACCATAGCCATGACGAAGGTGATAATGCGCATGAAAGGGTACGTCGGGCATCAATGCGCCCGAAAGGGGAATGATATATATACCCTACCCTTGAAAGAGGTCGACACCTCTAAGTCACAAACTCCCTTTGCCTTAATCAGACTCTGCGCTAATGGCTGCTCAAAGAACCATTCCCCACAACTGGGAGACCATGGCGCTCACACCGACGGTGAGAATGGGATATGGTCTATATCCAGGCCCAGGGTCCCTCACCGTCGACTTCTCCAACAAGGACGCGCTGCTGCAGGAGAGTCGATGGTTATGGCGATCCGTCTTCATCTATGTCACTGGAGGAAGGAAAACCGAGTACACCAAATACCGCCTCGGTCACTACTTCTCTAACCAACTCAACTGCGAGTTCTCAAGCCTGATCATTGAGGAAGTCGACGAAATCGAGGCCGATTACATACTCATATGCCCAAGCGATGACATAAAAAGGGGTGTCCTTTCATTGGGCTCACTCACCTTAGAAGCCGACGTCCCCGGTGTCATCCCCACTGATCAGAGTCAAAATAATGATGATTTACGTAGGGTCTTGGCTTAGGTTTTACATATTTTCTCACACTTATGTTTAATTAATTAGAGAAAAAGGCTATTGTCACCATTCTTTATGTTTTATTGCAGAAAACAGGTTTTGGGACAATTTCACATCAAAAGGAGCTAGAATTAGGTCAATCAGATCAGCGACGCTTATCAACTAAGTTTTGGTTACGGCCCGTATTGGCTAATACGGACCAGGCATAGCACAGACCCAGAAGATAGCGCTGGAAGTTACAACCATAACTGCCAAGGTCTCATTACGGACCGTATCACCTTGATACGGTCCGTAACCGAAGGCGCCTCTTGAGAAATAATTGCCGACAGCTGTTTCCAGATTGATTTCTTAGCCTCCAATCAACCTCTACACGTCCCTACACTCCTATATAAGGCCCCTGGACAGAAGGAATAGGCATCTTTGTAATTAGGGTTAGATTTGATTAAAGAGAGAAGAGAGGAGTGCTTGTAACCATGCCGTTCCGCGGCTAAGTTCCTTTTCTTAGGGCTAGGCAGTAAACCTTGTTACTCTTGATGTTTTGATATATATATTTCTGTTGATTATGGTTTCTTGTTGTTGTATCTAAATACTTTTGTGATTTATTATCTCTTCACCTAAGTTCAATGATCTAGTTTGAGTTCATTAGAGTAGTGACAGTGCTTTAATGGCAAGAGAAACTATTTGTATGATTTAGCCTCGTTGAGATCTATTAGGTTTATGTGAAGAAAACCTTAGCGGGAAAACCATAAACCAGACCAACAAAACGCGTACCAAATTCCATCATTTGCGTAAGGAAAATCGCATTGATCTGTGTAGTAATTTGGGGTATTTAGAGACCCGACAGTTGCGTAAGGTAAATCGCATTGTCCTGTGTAGAGTCTCGATGAAAGATCTGTCATCTAGCGTAACATAAATTGCAGTGACCTGCGTAGTTATCTTTCATAAAACAACAATAGGAAATCAGACGCAACAGGAATATATTATTAAAGCGGATTGAGTGACAATGGTGTGCCGAAACCCTAGGAATTCTCATCTCTATCTTTATTTTAATTACTTTTAATTGTTTCCTAATTTACATTGATCAACAAACATCTCTCAAATTTCAGATTTCGTCTAGCCTTTCGAAAGGTTGTGATTCGATTGCTCGAAGCACTGAACCAATATTCCCTGTGGATCGACCTCGTATATACTACTCGATAAGGATTGTGCGCTTGCAGTCCGAACCGATAGCATTTCCGAGTTTATAAATATTAAAAGAAACATTGCTCTCTTTTGAGTGATCAAGCTTTTTGGCGCCGTTGCCGGGGAATAACGGTTCATTGTGCAAGGCCTCGAAAGACGCCCTTGCTTTGACCATTGAATCCAATTAATTAGAAACGCCTAGATTTCTTTTTATTTTCTTCATTTTTATTTTTCTTTTATTTTTAATTTCGTTTTTATTTTTATTTTATTTTTATTTTTAGTGTTTAGTTTAATTTTCATATTTTCTTTTCTTTGTTAGGACACTGCACGCTGGCCGAATCATCCGTACGAAGATCCGAGAGGATTGCTAGTAGGAGGGGACAATTCGCTTCCACATCACCGATAAGAACCAATCATAGTTCTTCATCCAGTAATTCTGAAGGCGAAGAAGACCCAGATTCGATCAACATGGATATCCCACCGATTAACAATGGAGTTCACGATGCAGCAAGACCCAAACTTCTAAGGGACTATTGCGTACCGCGCGCGAATGATCCTAATTCTAGTATAAACCCGCCAACTGTTACAAACCGTAATTTTGAGATCAAACCTGCTCTCATAAATATGGTTTCGCAACAGCAATTTGGAGAATATCCACATGAAGATCCACATCTTCATTTGTCAATTTTCCTAGGGATATGCGAGACGATAAAGATCAACAGAGTTACCGATGAAGCAATCAGGCTAAGGCTATTTCAATTTTCATTAAAATATAAAGCAAGAGCATGGTTGTTTTCCTTACCGGCCAATTCCATTCAAACTTGGGACCAATTGTTTAAAGTGTTTATTGCAAAATATTTTCCACCATCCAAAACTTCAAGGTTTAGAAATGCAATTACTAATTTTGAAAAAAGGGATGGTGAAACATTGTGTGAGGCATGAGATAGATATAAGGATATGTTAAGGTGTTGTCCACATCATGGTCTAGAAAGATGGCTGATTGTCCAAACTTTTTATAATGGTCTATAATCAGTCCGGTACTTGACTAAATTCACCAACCAACCAGTCCGTACCCAGACCGTATTGCCCAATACGGTCCGTAACAGAGGTATTCATATTAAACAAATGGCTCCAAAAATGAAAAATATTAGGGGTAGTTACAAGGAGTGCCCGAAAAGCCCTCGGGGGTGCCGGCCCGAGCAATTCACCGCAGAGCTCCTCTAGCCGATCCTCTCGGTCCTCAAGCTCGCAACCGCAATCCTCCGACCATTCATCCTCTCGCACCAATACTCAGGAGTCCGTCAGAGACACACCGGTCTCAGATGCGGACTATAACCCGGAGGAATTCAACCCCCAAGACTTCGGTCTTGAGGAAGAAGACTCTGATGAGTCAATGGAGGAAGCCCGGCCAACCGAGTACCAACCCGACTTCACGCACACACAATTCCAACAAGCCTACGAGAAGACGATAACAAGGGAGGTCATCTACCACAAGTCGATGGACACGGAGACACTCGAGCGACTAGGCCTCCTTGCACAAACCGAACAACTCACCAACCGCATCCACATCTGGCAATTTCTAAACCTGATCAAAGGAGTCAAGGTTTACAAGGCTCTCACGAGGGAGTTCCTTGCGACCTACAGATACAACGGGGACTCTATTACTTTCAAGATGCTCGGCGTGCCTTACACCGTCTCCATGGGTGATCTCTGCGCCATCTTCGACCTCACCGATGATGGCACTTTCGACTCTCCTGATTGCCGAGAATTCTGGTATAGCATCACAGAAGACAACCAGAATTCGACTCGACCGGCAAGCAGAATCATCCACCCCCAAGTCCGCCTCTTGCAAGTCATCCTCGCCAACTCTATTTTCGCAAGAGGCGAGAGTTCATCCAAGGTAACACTACCTGAACTCTATCTTCTCAAATGCATGATCGAGCCAACACCGGTGCGACCTCACCTTGGCCACTTCCTTTGCCAACAAATCCGTGAGGTCGCCCTTGCAAAGAAAGATAAAGGCAAGATCTCCATTGGATTCGTGGCCACGATCTTAGCCAACCACCTTGCTCTCCCGATCAATCATCTCAAAGAGGCAAGCGGGCTCCCGCAAATTGACATACCATGCCTACAAGCCATGAAGATCGTCCAACCGGCCACTACCCAGATCCCTACTTCTACAAATCACCGAAGGGAACCCTCCAATTCCCTTTCCGACATCTCAATCTTCGTAGTAGGGCCTCATGGAAGATGGCACGCCATGCAAGCCCGGACTATGAGCCACCTCAAGATTACATTGATGTAATCGAGAGCCAAGCCGCCACGCAACATCAGGCTAACATTGATCGGCAACAGAGAGAATGGGAGGCAGACACATCGGCAGTGAGAGCCGAGTCTTCAAGGGCGGCACCATCTGATGCCCCTACAGCAGAGCTTGACCAGTTCATCCAAATGGTAAATTGGATGGACTCTAACCTCAGCGAGCTTACCTTGACAACGGGAGAGACCACCCAACAAATAGAACACAACAGCTCAACTATTCAGCAAGAGGTTAGTGAAATAAGAAACAGCATGGAGGAGGTCCGAAGGAGTGTAGACGAGAGTAGGCGCGAGATCCAGCAGACGCGCTACATGGCACAGCAGTATTATCAGTATGCTCTCGACTCCGGATTCGAGTACCAGCCGCCACCATACGGACTCTTCGACCCATCATTCTACGAGGAGATCCAGCATCCACCACCTCCACCACCTCAGGATTGAGGTGCAGTGAGTTGTATCTTTTCCCGGTATTTTTACTTTACTATTTCCTTTATTTTTATCTCTCGAGCATTGGGGACAATGCTCAAATTTATTCGGGGGTATGTATCTTTAAAATTTTCACATTTTAAATTCTTAGGTGCTAGTAGTTTTACGCAATTTTTGACTAGGGTTGGAGGCTTTACCAAAAATCCTAGAATGATTAAATTGAGCTTTTTAGCTAGCTTGCAATTTTTTTTTTTTTTTAGGAGTAGGTTAATCAAATAGGAATTGTTTTAAAATTTTAATTAGGCTAAGGTTTAGATAATTGGCCATGATACCAAAAATTCAGAATTTTAATTATTAGTGATTTCAAGGAGAACAATTAATTGCTAACCATGAGAGTTGATCAAAAAAATTGCAAACCCTAGAATTTTTATTTTGAGTAATTTATGTTTGCAAAGTCTTTTAAATTTGATAGTGTTTTAGAATACCCATTTATTATAGATGGACCCCTAGCGAAACTATGCAATAATTTCTTGTATGAATGAATACTTGAAATTGTGTGTAATCATGGTGCTTGTGACACAAAAATATGTTATTTTATTTTCAGAAAAATACAAAAATACAAAAAAATTCGAAAATAAGAAAAACCCAAAAAAAATAGAAAAATATAGAAAAAGAAAAAATAGAATAAAAGATGGAGGTAAAAAGAGTACGGGTGCCTACGCAAGACTGGTTACCAATAGGCTCGAGAAAACCTCCCAAATTTTAAGTTTTTGTACATATTTAATTTTCGAAAAATAGTCACAAGTACCAACACACTTAGTTGTCATACTTTGCTCCAATCAATTGGGAAGGAAAATCAAAATTTATATCATTAGAATTCCTATTGGTTGGAAGGGATCGATTTATAATCGAAGGGGAAATCAATACTCTCAATTTTAAGGATATTTGTGAATTAGATTGTTCGGTAATAATTTTTCTAGGGTTAGCATAATGAGGTCAATCATGGGGTGAATAAATTATTCAAGGGAGAGATCATCAATATTTTAGAGTTCTAAATTTTTATTGTCATGCCAATTGTACCAAACCTAAGTTCTAATTAAATTCTAAACAAGTCCTTGAGATTGTATGGTTTAACCTAGACCGGATCTTTGACCAGCTGGGATGTCGTTGCTTGAGGACAAGCAACAATTCAAGTTGGGAGGCGTTATCAGAGTCAAAATAACAATGATTTACGTAGGGTCTTGGCTTAGGTTTTACATATTTTCTCACACTTATGTTTAATTAATTAGAGAAAAAGGCTACTGTCACAATTCTTTATGTTTTATTGTAGAAAACAGGTTTTGGGACAATTTCACATCAAAAGGAGCTAGAATTAGGTCAATCAGATCAGCGACGCTAATCAACTAACTTTTGGTTACGGCCCGTATTGGCTAATACGGACCAGGCATAGCATAGACCCAGAAGATAGCGCTGGAAGTTACAACCATAACTGCCAAGGTCTCATTACGGACCGTATCACCTTGATACGGTCCGTAACCGAAGGCGCCTCTTGAGAAATAATTGCCGTCAGCTGTTTCCAGATTGATTTCTTAGCCTCCAATCAACCTCTACACGTCCCTACACTCCTATATAAGGCCCCTGGACAGAAGGAATAGGCATCTTTGTAATTAGGGTTAGATTTGATTAAAGAGAGAAGAGAGGAGTGCTTGTAACTATGCCGTTCCGCGGCTAAGTTCCTTTTCTTAGGGCTAGGCAGTAAACCTTGTTACTCTTGATGTTTTGATATATATATTTCTGTTGATTATGGTTTCTTGTTGTTGTATCTAAATGTTTTTGTGATTTATTATCTCTTCACCTAAGTTCAATGATCTGGTTTAAGTTCATTAGAGTAGTGACAGTGCTTTAATGGCAAGAGAAACTATTTTTATGATTTAGCCTCGTTGAGATCTATTAGGTTTATGTGAAGAAAACCTTAGCGGAGAAACCATAAACCAGACCAACAAAACGCGTACCAAATTCCATCATTTGCGTAAGGAAAATCGCATTGATCTGTGTAGTAATTTGGGGTATTTAGAGACCCGACAGTTGCGTAAGGTAAATCGCATTGTCCTGTGTAGAGTCTCGATGAAAGATCTGTCATCTTGCGTAACATAAATCGCAGTGACCTGTGTAGTTATCTTTCATAAAACAACAACAGGAAATCAGACGCAACAGGAATATATTGTCAAGGCGGATTGAGTGACAATGGTGTGCCGAAACCCTAGGAATTCTCATCTCTATCTTTATTTTAATTACTTTTAATTGTTTCCTAATTTACATTGATCAACAAACATCTCTCAAATTTCAGATTTCGTCTAGCCTTTCGAAAGGTTGTGATTCGATTGCTCGAAGCACTGAACCAATATTCCCTGTGGATCGACCTCGTATATACTACTCGATAAGGATTGTGCGCTTGCAGTCCGAACCGATAGCATTTTCGAGTTTATAAATATTAAAAGAAACATTGCTCTCTTTTGAGTGATCAAGCTTTTTCCCACCGAGATCTCCTCCTCAAATTCTACTTCACGATCTCCAAAACTCAATTCAAAAACCCCACAAATATCTAAAGCTCCAATAAAACCCAAATTCTAGGATCCACAAATGAAACATTCCAAATAAAATTTCACAAATATCCAAAAGTCCAATAAAACCTAAATTCCAATATCCATAAATAAAATATCTCAACGATTATGCATAACCGAAAACCTCTACGAATAAAAGGACCAAATCGCAGCATGAGTGAAATTGTCTCGAGCGAAAAGTAAGGTCCCCCAACTATCCACAAAATCCATAAAGGCCTCTCGC
This sequence comes from Carex parvula, assembly GCA_025461045.1. NCBI lineage: Eukaryota > Viridiplantae > Streptophyta > Magnoliopsida > Poales > Cyperaceae > Carex > Carex parvula. The sequence goes on along the minus strand of JAJGRW010000091.1, from coordinate 352,828 downwards.
CACAAAATGGGTTTTGTTAAGTTTGTACCCTTAAACAATTAACACTGGCAAAGTTTGTCCAGCCAGTTCTGAATATGGACAAACAAGTTTTATATTTTGTACTTTGAACAAAATATGGGCTTTGGTGTTGTGCCCATTTGAAACAACTATCACTGGTTTTGTCTTTCCTCCCAGTTTGAAAAAAGGAGAGACAAGGTTTCTTCATTGTCCTTTAAACAATGGAGTGCCTAATGATGATATCTCAAATAAAATCAAAAGATTAAAGAAAGTGGTCGTTTAGACTATTTAAATTCTGAAGGCACAAAATCCCTTTTAAAACAAAAATTTCAAAACAATGGTTTTCGCATTTCCCGCGATACCCTAGCCTAAAGATTGATGCCATATAGGCTATTCAAAAAGGCACGAGAGGAGTGAATAAGATGCCACCCTTAAACAAGTGCATGCACGCACCTAAATCCCACCACAATATAAAAGGAGTGGAGAAAGGTAAGGCCCACAAAGAAAGCCTCACGCACAAAATGGGCTTTGTCAAGATTGTGCCCTTAAAATAATTGTCACTGGTACGCTCGTCTAATCAGTCATCTAAAGTGACGAGCAGGCTTTATATATTTGTGCAGAACAAAATAAGGCTTTGATGTTGTGCCTAGGCCACGTGAGCACTAAAACAATTATCATGGCCCAAAATAAGAAAAACTGAGGGCCCAAAGGCAATGACCCTATTCGGGTTCTCACCAAACCAATCTCTACAAAAGCAAGCCTTGAGCCAAATCAACACCCATAAATGATAAACTTATAAACCAATGCCCCACGGGCCACAATCCAAACTAGAGTTTAAGAACAAGAACCCTTGACTCCAAAGACTAAAACCCCAAGCACAATCTGGCCTACCCTATTGATATACGTCCCACGGGTGACAGCTAAACCCAAAACCTAATAAATTCCAAGCACTAGAATGAAACCTACAACAAGCAAACTAAACTTCACTCATAAGACGAGCGTTGTTTCACTATGTCGCATCAATCTCATGGAGATGCATAAACATCTAACCTTAACGGGTTCCGTACGACCAATGAAGCCTCTGAGCAGAACGGTTCTACAAAGTCATGCTTGCTGGTGTAGCCTTTTTATGGGGGCGGCATGAATGAAAATTCGACCTTAACGGGTTTCGTATGACCGGTGTCACCCTTAAGTGGGACGGTTTTTACGTAGTCATACATGCTGGTGTAGCCCTTGTGGGGGCAGCATGAACGAAAACTCGACCTTAACGGGTCCCGTATGACCGGTGTCACCCTTAAGTGGGACGATTTTTACGTAGTCATGCATGCTGGTGTAGCCCTTTTGTGGGGGAAGCATGAATGAAAATTCGACCTTAACAGGTTCCGTAGGACCGGTGTCACCCTTAAGTGGGACGGTTTTTACGTAGTCATACATGCTGGTGTGAGGGGCGGACCCAGTGTACTCCAGGGGGGGGTAGCTGCCCCCCCTGGATTTTGAGTTTTAGTGGAAATTTATCGGTTCCGATCGACTCTGCCCCCCCTGGAATTTTTTTTGCCCCCCTCTGGTCGTTTAATTTGTAATTCAAGTTAAATTTAGGGTTAAAATTGAAATAAATATGTTGAATTTTGATTGGTAATTAGAATTATAAGTCAGAGCATCAGAAATTACAAGTCAAAGCATTCGAAAATATAAGTTAAATCATTGTTTTTTGTCGAGTACTCAATTGGTTAATGGATTTAAACCCGATTAGATATTTAAACCCGATTTGATATTTTTTTGCCCCCCCCCTGACGAAAATCCTGGATCCGCCCCTGGCTGGTGTAGCCTTTTTGTGAGGGCGGCATGGATGAAGATTCGACCTTAACGGGTTCCGTATGACCAATGAAGCCTCTGAGCAGAACGGTTTTACATAGTCATATATGCTGGTGTAGCCTTTATTGTGGGGGCAGCGTGCGTGAGAATCAGACCTTAACGGGTCCCGTATGACCGGTGTTACCCTTAAGTGGGACGGTTTTTACGTAGTCATACATGCTGGTGTAGCCTTTTTGCGATGGCAGCATGAATGAAAATTCGACCTTAACGGGTCCCGTATGACCGGTGTTACCCTTAAGTGGGACGGTTTTTACGTAGTCATACATGCTGGTGTAGCCTTTTGTGGGGGCAGCATGAATGAAAGTTCAACCTTAACGGGTTCCGTATGACCGGTGTTACCCTTAAGTGGGACTGTTTTTACGCAGTCGTACATGCTGGTGTAGCCTTTTTGTGAGGGCAGCCTGAATGAAAATTCGACCTTAACGGGTTTCCGTATGACCGGTGTAACCCTTAAGTGGGACGATTTTACGAGACCATGTCGCCGGTGTTACCCTCTAAGTGGGACGGCGCATGACCAAACCTAAGCCAGCTGAAGACGTTTGATCGCTTAGAACCCAATTGAATAGACGCAGAAGGCTCGAGGTACAGCTTGAGTTCAATGAAGATGCCTTGTTGCTTAGAACCCGACGGGGGAGATTCAAAAGATTCAGGATTAAACCCTGACTCTGACAAGTATATCTGGTCGCTTAGAACCCGATTGGAGAAAACTTGAAAGATTTAGGAGAAAAAACCGAATTAAGCAAGTTTATCTGATCGCTTAGAACCCGATTGGAGAAGACTTGAAGAATTCGTAGACAAAAAGAGAAATGAGAAGGAGAATGAGAAAAACTACAAAAGCAAACATCGACCGTAAATACGTATATCCAAGCATAATCAACCAAAACCAAAATACACATGCAAAGAATGAGCTCGAAAGCACCCTCTCACAAACCATACAAAAAGTAAAGTCTACCCTAAATGAAAGTGCCTAAAGCTGAAGGCACGTAGGGCACGATGGCTAAACATGGCTCCCCAAACACGGGAACATCATGGGGGCAGTCGGAAACCCCTCCTGCTCCAACGCTAGATAAGTCTGCTGTGACTAAGTCTGGCCCTGTGAACAATAAAGGAATGGGCTAAATACACAGAATCTGCTGATGCCTCATTATCATATCTATAAATCCGACCAATTTCTGTACCAAAATCTGTGTTTCAAACCACCAAATCGCGTCTTTTGCATTTAATATACATGAAATATCTATAGAATGTGGTACTGCTATGTTTTCATTCTTACTTTGCAGAAAACGAGCGAAATCAGGGAAACTATGAAGTTCTGGTTCATTACACGCGGACCGCGCCACTTCCGACGCGGGTCGCATGAACCCCTGACGCGACCACAGACGCGATCTCCATTCTTCACGGGAGGAGAACAGACACGCGGACCGCGTCACTTACACGCGGGTCGCGTGAATCTATTTCGGAAAGAAAACAGAAAAGGAAACAGAGGCTCAAGGATGGAAGGTCGGCCAAATGGGCTATATTACGGGATCCCTTGCCACAGAAGGGTATCTCATTCATTATTGTGCATTCCAGAGAGCAAGAGGCAAGTTCTAGGGCTAAGGTTCGACGGCTAGCTTGGAGGCGAAGTTGAGAGGAGCGAGACGAGAGTTTTGCGACGAATCTTCATTGTTATTCTAGTTTTTCTATGAACTCTTTTATCTTTATTTGTTTTCTTTGTTCTTTGATTATGAGTGAGTAGTTTTCTTTGTTTCTAGTGTTACGATGTAGTTTGATACTTTGTTTTGTATGCATGTCGTTTGGATTTGTGTTGAACAATAGTGTTTAATTGTTTGAGTATTATCTTAATTGCTTTGTTGAAGTTGATTGAATGATTCATGTTTGTTTACTGTTAGATGCCTATAACATCTTTCTTGTACTTTGGCCTTGATGTTTCTTTCAACCAAACTTAGTATCTGAGGTAGGTTTACGAGCCGTAAGGCGAGACCAAAAAGTAACTGAGAGGTGAACTTTACCATTTATCGAGAGATATTGGTTACCTTTAGTAAACCGGACAATTAACTTAGATTAAAACCCTAAGAAGGTGAAATTGCATTTCCAATACCAAGTTTATTAAGCCAACAAACGAGAGTTGAGGTTTAGGAACATTAGGTTCGGTCAATGAATCCTTACATTAAAGAACAACACAAAAACAGACAACTGCTGCATTTGCTCGAGGTCCACGCGGGCCGCGTATGAGAGTACGCGGGTCGCGTGTTCCATGCGGGTCGCGTGTGAAAGCATGCGGGTCGCATGGGTACCGAGAGGCAAGGTTGATAATGAATCGAAAACCCTGGAAACGCTTTTCTCTATTTGATAAAACCAAAATTTACTTTCTGTCAATTTAATTACTTCTGTCATTGATTGAATTTAGGATTTAAACAACCAAACCAACCTTTTTCCAACTTCTAGTACCTAATTGATTTGAATAGAACTCCATATTTGATTTAAGAACCGTCCTGTGGATCGATACCTGATTATACTGTACGACGGGATTGTGCACTTGCAATCTAGTCGAAAGTTGAATAAGGTTAAAAGCTACAGCTAGCTGTAGTGAAACTTTGTGATACACTTTTGTGCGAACAAGTTTTTGGCGCCGTTGCCGGGGACGGCATCATTTATCTTTTCTGGATTTTTGTTTATTTTGATTAATCTAGATTTTAATTTGTATTTCTTTCTTTTGTTTTTCTCTCTCTTTCAGGAACACTGGCTTTCATACCTCCTCCCACGGGCGATTACCATCTCAGGAGCAGAGGACCGATACCCGACGCGGACCGCACAGAATCACACGCGGGCCGCGTAGCTCTTCTCGAAACTGACCAGAGGTCTGTGCACTCAGCTCCAGCAGGAACTTCATCTCACGCGACCCGCGTCCAACACACGCGATCCGTGCAGACCGATCCAGACAGACAAGGAACTTCCAGCAGAGCCGCAATGAGCAACAACGGAGACAGAGGTCGGGACGATAATCTGACTGATGATGAGGAGTACCAGGAAGACGTTGTGCCAAGGACATTGCGAGAGTTCAATGTGCCTAGGGCTGGAGACGTGAGAGGCGCAATCAGACTGCCACAAATACCGGGACAACAACCGAACTTCAATCCGGGCGTTGTTAATATTGTGCAGCAAAACACCTTCCACGGGTTGGATCATGAGGATCCACACTCTCACCTCCAAACTTTTCTTGAATGTTGCACTACCATTAGAACAAATGGCGCAACAAACGATTATACCAGACTTGCTTTATTTCCTTTCACTCTTAGGGATAAGGCCAAAAAATGGTTAGGGTCACTACCATGGGATTCAATTACCAACTGGAGGGAATTGTCCAACTCATTTTTGACTAGGTTTTCCCACACAAGAGAACTGCCAAGGTAAGGACCCAACTGACCAGTTTTAGGCAAAGGTCTGATAAACCCCTAAACGAAGCATGGGAAAGGTTTAGGGAGTTGCAATATTCGTGTCCACACCTGGTATACCTGACTGGCTATTGATTCAAACTTTTTATGATGGTTTAACAGAAAGCACTCGTACTTCTGTTGATGCTGTTGCAGGTGGAGCTTTGATGTCAAGAGAACCTCTTGAGGCGATGAACTTGATCGACAATATGGCTCAAAACCAACAATGGTCCGGCCGCGACAGTTCCAGACCTGGAGGAGGCGGCCAATTCGAAGTTGATCAAATCACAGCTCTAAACGCCAAGATGGAAGCCATGCAAAAGGCTTTCGACAAAATGAGTGTCAAATCTGTTGGTAACCATCCATCACAGTCGGAGTCATGTGCCATGTGTGGGGGGGGGCATTCTTATGAACACTGTCCACTAGCGCAAAGAGACGATGATGGGCTCGAAAAAGTGAACTCTCTCAACAGCGAGCCATCCTACTTCCCAAAACCTCCGTTCAACCGAACCTACTTGTTGAGTATTTTAGATATAGGAATTTTGTACTCTTTTTGCCTTTAATATTTATAAACCTTCGTACTCAATTAATAGGTTAGTTGCAAGCGCACAACCTATCGATCGTAGTATTTAGGTGTCGATCCGCAGGGAGATAGGGAAATACTAATTTTTAATAAAGAAAACTACTACTAAACTAAACAATAAAAGTAAATTGGGGGGGGGGGGTTTGTGTAAAATTGTTGTTTGAAGGAAAATTAAAGTAATTTAAAGTTCGTAACAAAAAACAATAAAATCGGGTGACAATCAAGATTGAGAAGTCTAGGGGTATTCGGTCCACAATCCCTTGCTAATTCTATCTACTCGGTTTGTTTAAATTCATGTTTGATTATGACGAGGTTTCTAACCTAAGTTAGCCTTTGGAACAAATATTAATACGAATACTTTGGGTGGACGGATTAACGTGCCTCGAATTCTAGGGCTGTCACTACCTAGAGGGATATTTAATCACGTGCTTTAAAGTATATATCGATATTTGTTCTAAGGTGTCCCAATCAGGATTTGGCTTCACCGCTAAGTCCTTCACCGAACCTAACCTTAATTTCTATATTTCCAGATTTGAATAACAAAGTACGGTCGCTTCTAATCCAAATCCCAAGGTATTTGCAATCACAATTTATACTATCCTATATGATCCTAATCTACTTTTAATCAAGAAGACTTAAGCGGGACGCTACAAGTCAAGCACAACAAGTTGCACTATCCTATATGATCCTAATCTACTTTGGGTCTAAATGATCAAAGCGGGACGCTACAATTCAAGTACAAATCATGGAACATCACAAATAATAAATCACAGAAATTAACATCAAATCAAACAATCATAATAAAAACTAAAATCCGAGTAAAATAGAATTAAACAAGTTCATGCTACATGACCTAAACCCCTAGAGAGAAACTAGCCTCTCATGGAGATGCAAGTATTCATCATGAATTCAAGTACAAAATAAGTAAAGACAAAGAGAAACTAACTAGAGAAATAGAATACACCCTTTCCCTAATCAAAACCTTAGTCTTCCTTGCAATTGCTGTGAGAATTCGCCTTCCTTCCTCTTGATTCGCTCCTGTGGTTGATGCTCTATCTCGTGAATTTCTCTCTTAGAATCGTGATGAATATGGAGAAGAAATTCCTTTCCTTTTATAATGGATCTGGAGCATATGGACGTGGGGAATCATTCTAAATCTGTCACAACGTGTTCCCCACGTTTCCACCTTCTATTTTCCACCTTTTAGGACGTGGTCTGATGCGCCGAAAATAGAAAACTCCCGAAATGGCAGTTTTTAGGCTGAATGCGGCCCAAGTGCGTCCACACTGCGGCCGCACGCGTTCTGGATTTTGTTCTGAATTTCACTCCAAGTGATGAGTGCGTCCGCACTGCTTCTCAGTGCGCCCGCATTCCCCTCAGACTTTTCTGTTCTTCTTTGACTCAGGAGTGGAAATTTCTCTAAGTAGAAAATGCGGGTCCCCTGCGGTCGCACTCTGGTCGCACTTTCCTTCTAAGTTGCTGGATTTCTTCACTAAAATTCGGCTAAGTAGGAAATGCGTCCGCACCAATATTTAGTGCGTCCGCATTCTGCTCGGACATTTCCTCTGGAGCTTTCTGGACCTTGATTTTTCTCCTAAGTACTTACTGCGGCCGCACTAAAGTTCAGTGCGTCCGCACTTTGGTCCTTTTTCTTGTTTTCCTGCGAATTTCACACAGACAACTGCAGTAACTTGATTCTAGGGGTATTTAATCTTAAATTATACTAAAATACATGATAATTGGTGCTATTACATGATGAAAACCTGATCGAACATATATATAAATTAAACCTATCAAATTCCCCCAAGCTTGAACTTTGCTTGTCCCCAAGCAAAACCTAACTTGAGCTATCAATTCGATCCTATTGGTACACCTTATATCAAGTATATTTAAATGAAAAATTTGTATGATCTTGTCAAAAATTAAAAACCCTCATGCAAATTTCCCAATTTTCAAGTTTAACCCTTGGATAATTTTGACTCAACCCACAATTCGATTACTCTAACTTTTATTTCCTTAAAGGTCTAGAATTCATGAACTTTGTTTACCCAAATTGATAAAGAGAAACGCTATCTTAAACATGGAATTTTCAAATTCCCCCAAGCTTGAATCAAACTTAGGTTAGAAATTTTGCGGACTACGTGTGTTGATACATGCATATTCTCATTTTTGTTGTTGCTTTTGATTTTCTCATTTTGATTTTTCTTTTATGATTTAGCACTATTTTCCCTATCCTCAATTAAGCACCGGTTGGTTACAAGTAGTTAACCGTACCCGACCGTTCTAATTCAAGGGTGCTTTGCATGCTCTTAGTCTAACCCTTCCACTAACACGAATGTCAATTTTATCGGGAGACTAGCGGAGCAAGAGTGCTAAGGACTCATAACCATAAGTACGTCATGAAGCCGTAACATAGGTCATTGGAGTCATCTTTTATTTTTCAAAGTTTTTCAATTTTCTCAACTTATATGCATATATCATGAATACACACATCCCTAAGTATTCCTTCATACTTGTGGATATCCCAATTTTTCCAAACTTAAAATTCCCAAATCTAAATAGCTTCTCTAATCCATTTAAATTCCAAATGTCCTAATTTCATCAACCTTTATTTCCACAAAGTTTTTCGCCCAATTATGTGGTCATTTCAAATTGTTCCAAGGGTTTTACCTAAAATTCGCAAAATTGTGCATGAACATCCCTGATTTTTGTCAATCACCCAAATTTATCACATCTAAAAATTTTAAAATTACTGAATTTAAACATGATCCTAAATGCACATGCAAGATACATTTTCTTCCCATCCCCCAAGCTTAAATCAAGCATTGTCCCCAATGCTGAAAATAAACAAAAGTAAATAAGAAGAAATATGGACTTAACTTATTGGCGGAAGTCGGTGGTAGTACGAGGCAAAGCGGCCTCACGGGGCGTTGTCATCGTCCTCATCCATGTCCTCATTCTCTTCCTCTTGTTCATCCTCCTCGGTATCATCACCGTCATTGTGAGGTGCATTTGCTGCCACTGCTTGTTGTTGTTGCTCCGCTGCTTGGCCTGCACGCCTAACATGAGGTGGAGTAGGTGGTTCATGTTCAAAATCGGCATTGATTTGCTGGCAGGCCATTTGAGCATAGTACATGGCATTGTTGGCTGTTGTCTCGATGTCATTGAGACGCCCGTCGAGGTAAAGGCGGAAGTCCATCATGTAATCCATCATTTGTTGGTTGGTTGGACCTGCTTGAGGTGGAGGTGCGGCTTGAGCTGGTGGTGGTACGTCAGGTGGAATGGGGTCGTCTGCGATGCGCCATGTCGCATCATTCAACGGATCGATATCGATTTGAAGAGGTAGCCGGTGTCGGATTGTCCCTGGACCAATGTTGATCCAATACTCATCATGTACGGATCTCTCAATCAACGTTGCACGGACTAAGCCTTGTAGATCGACAAGGGTTGGACCATCCACAATATCATCCCCAAATGGCAAATTTAGAGCTCTCGCAATTTTTGTGATAATACCCCCCACTCGGATCTTACCATGCTGCTGCCTATTTGTTGCTACGGTGTGGAGATGCTTGGCTAGCATGTAGTTCATTTCTTCGTTGTTTCTTCGCAACATACAACACATGTAGAATAGTTCCTTGATGTTAATGACCGAGGCAGTCTCCCCTCGAGCAAATATGGAATAGCTAAGCACTCGCTGAATGTATCGCAAGGTGGGGTGGAGAATGTTCTTTGTCCTTTGGTCAACGGACATGTCATGGAAGAAATCGGTGGTTATGCGCATTGCATTGACATCGGCATTGGGTATGTGGAGAAGGGACATGAGTTCGGCGGAATTCATGGAATGAGCATACCCGCCGAGGTTGAATTCAAGGACTCGTCTCCCTCGGTCGAACTCAACGGAGGAGAGGAACTCGAGAGTGATTCCCTTATAGGTTGGGACCTCATCGCTAAGGAAATCCCAAAGTTCGAGTCGTGAGGTGAGCATCTGGACCGAGTTGGTGAGACCGAGTACATCGAGGGCCTCGACATCGATCCAACGAGACGGTTCAACGGTTCGGCGCCGCTCATTGAAATTCTTGCGGCTTCGTTGCTCGTCTTTCAAGGGCTTGGCCGGTGGATAGTTCGATTGGCTAGATTGCCCTTCCTCACCTTTTCGCTTCTTGCCAGCTAGTTTCTTTTTTTTAAACATGGTAACCTGCAAGAAAAATTCTTAACAAAGAGATTTAAGCACCAATTCCCAAACCGCAACTCAAAAAAATATGAAATTTAACCTAAACAGAGAAAAATGCGGCCCAAGTGCGGACGCACTGCGGTCGCACAAATCAGTTAAGAAAATTCGGTCAAATTTTGAAATTAATGGCTGAGTGCGGGTCTAGTGCAGACGCACTAAGGTCGCACGGGGTTCTGACAATGGTAAACCGAGGTTTTTGGTGAAATTTTGGTCAAATTGGCCAAATTTGGTACCGATCTCTAAGTTCTAACAATGAAATAGTGAAATTAAAGAGTAGGAGAGATCAAACCCGGTTGTAGATTCCAAAAACCTTCGGTGGAGGTGCTTGAACGGCGAAATGCGGCGAGGTTGCTTGAAGATGAGAGGAGAGCGGCAATGTCGGCGGCTAGGGCAAGGAGAGAAGAGGGAGAGGCTTGAGGAAGGTGAGGAGAAGAGAGATTTGTAGTGGGAGAGGGAGAGGAGAGAAAAAGAGAGAGAGAGTCGGTTTTATTGAAGAAACCGGCGGTTTTGAGAGAAAAACGGGAGAGAGAGAGAAGGGGAAGGGGTGCCTAGGTTTAAAAAGGGGCCCCTTTCTATTTTTACTGCGTGCGGACGCACGGGGATTTAGTGCGGCCGCATTTTTGTCTCTGGCGGTTGCTGAAAACAGGGAAAATCCCTATCTCCTGAATGTGATCTCTGTGCGGGCCCCGTGCGGGCGCATTCCGCTCATTTTACGAAGTGCGGCCTTTGTGCGTGTACTGTGCGGACGCATTGTCTCAATTTTTCTCCCTGGAGGTTGGTTAAGTAGAGAATGCGGACGCACCAAGTTTCTGTGCGGACGCACTTCGCTCAATTTGGTCGATTTTGATGATATAACCTGTCTGAAAATTTTCAAAGGTGGTAAGTGCGGACGCACTGTATGTTAGTGCGGACGCACTCAGGTTATTTTTCGTGAATTCTTGACCTGAAAAATTGGCTGAGTCATTAGAAATGTAAATTTTGAAAAAGTAAAAATAAAAAATGAAAAAATGTAAGAAGAAAAACAGTAAAAACTTGGGTTGCCTCCCAAGAAGCGCTCAATTTTACGTCGTGAGCTCGACATGGCTTTTGCTTATTGGTGGGAGAGCGGGTTAGCTAGGTAGGAACTGTCCACCTTTTCTATTGGATCTTCATGGTTGAAGTGCTTAAGGCGCTGTCCATTTACCTTAAAAGAACCCGTGTTGTTGCTCCAAATCTCGATTGCTCCATTGTTAAAAACCTTCCGGACTTGGTATGGGCCATTCCATCTTGACTTCAACTTACCAAGAAAGAGGCGAAGTCGCGAATTGTATAGCAAGACCATATCTCCTTCGTGAAATTCTCGCTTTATGATGTGTTTGTCATGCCACCTCTTTATCTTTTCTTTGTATAGCTTGGCATTTTCGTATGCATTGAGGCGCAATTCATCCAACTCATGTAAGTTGAGAATCCGTTTCGCACCGGTGGCTTTTAGATCGAAATTTAGCGCCCTTATCGCCCAATATGCCTTGTGCTCGAGTTCAACCGGCAAATGACATGGTTTGCCATAGACCAATTTAAAGGGAGTCATACCTATTGGTGTCTTGTATGCGGTGCGGTATGCCCAAAGTGATTCATCAAGTCTTAGCGACCAATCTTTTCTCGATGTGTTGACAACTTTTTGTAAGATGCTTTTTATCTCACGATTGGAAACTTCAACTTGCCCGTTTGTTTGAGGGTGGTAAGGTGTGGCTACCTTGTGCTTGACTCCGTACTTGAGTAGGAGATTGTCGAATTGGCGGTTGATGAAATGAGAGCTGCCATCGCTAATCACCACTCGAGGTACTCCAAACCTAGGAAAAATAATTCTTTGAAAAAGCTTTCTTACCACGGCGGAGTCGGCGGTTGGGCTTGCCACGGCTTCTACCCATTTTGACACATAATCTACCGCTACAAGGATGTACTTGTTGTTACATGAACTCGGGAAAGGGCCCATGAAGTCAACTCCCCATACATCGAAAATCTCCACTTCTAGGATCCCTTGGAGAGGCATCTCATGTCTCTTTGATATGTTGCCGGTTCGTTGACATTTGTCACACTTAAGCACATATTTTCGCGCATCTTTAAAAATTGTCGGCCAATAGAATCCGGCTTGGAGAACTTTTGCTGCAGTTTTGTCGGTTGAGGCGTGTCCTCCATAGGCGGATGAATGGCAACATTGGAGAATTTGGTTTACCTCTTCTTGTGGTACACAACGCCTATGTATACCGTCTACCCCCAATTGAAATAACAAAGGTTCATCCCAATAATAATTTTTAACATCTGAAAAGAATTTCTTCCTTTGTGTGTAAGAGAGTTCCGGGGGTACCAACCCGCATGCCAAGTAATTTACGTAATCCGCATACCAAGGGGCGTCTAGGCTATGTATCGCGTATAGCTGTTCATCAATGAATGAATCGTCGATTGGCAAATCTCCTTCTTGCGGTGTGTTATTGATGCGTGAAAGGTGGTCCGCCACGGAGTTTTCGGTCCCTTTCTTGTCTTTAATCTCTAGATCGAACTCTTGTAGTAGGAGGATCCACCGAATTAGGCGTGGTTTGGCATCTTTCTTGTTGAGAAGGTATCGGATTGCCGCATGATCGGTGTACACCACCACCTTAGATCCCACCAAATATTGTCGAAATTTGTTGATGGCAAAGATTACCGCTAGGAATTCTTTTTCGGTTGTGGTGTAGTTCATTTGGGCCTCATCTAACACCTTGCTTGCGTAATAGATCACATGCGGTTTGTTATCGGCTCGCTGTCCTAAGACGGCTCCTACGGCGTAGTCGCTTGCATCACACATAATTTCAAAAGGGGCATCCCAATTCGGAGGTCGGAGAATTGGAGCTGAAATTAGTGCTTCTTTAATCCTGCAAAAAGCTTCAATGCAAGGTTCATCAAATTTAAACTCAACATTTTGCATTGTCAAATTAGTAAGAGGTTTGCAAATTTTCGAAAAATCCTTGATGAACCGCCTATAGAATCCCGCATGGCCTAGAAAGCTTCGCACATCTTTTACGCATGTTGGATAGGGCAATTTCTCTATCACCTCCACCTTGGCTTTGTCGACTTCCAATCCCTTGGAGGACACCACATGGCCTAGGACAACTCCTTGTTGCACCATGAAATGACATTTCTCCCAATTGAGTACTAAATTGACCTGCTCACAACGTTCTAAAACTTTGATTAAATTAGTCAAGCAATTGTCAAATGAAGTACCAAACACCGAAAAATCATCCATGAAAACTTCCACAGAATTTTCTAACAAATCAGAAAATATAGCCATCATGGCTCTTTGGAATGTGGCTGGTGCATTACATAAACCAAACGGCATCCTACGGTATGCGAACGTACCATAGGGACAAGTAAATGTTGTTTTCTCTTGGTCATCGGGGTGAATTGGAATTTGAAAGAAACCACTATACCCATCTAAGTAGCAAAAATGTGAATGGTAAGCGAGTCTCTCGAGCATTTGGTCGACAAAAGGTAGAGGGAAGTGATCCTTCCTTGTTGCATTGTTTAGCTTTCGGTAGTCGATGCACATTCGCCAACCGGTCACCACCCTTGTTGATATCATCTTGTCGCCTTCGCCTTTCACCACTGTGGTACCACCTTTCTTTGGCACAACATGAACCGGACTTACCCATTTTGAATCGGAGATTGGGTAGATGATGCCGGCATCTAGGAGCTTGATGATTTCCTTCTTCACGACTTCCTTGAGATTCGGATTGAGTCTTCTTTGAGATTCGATAGAAGGCTTGTGATCATCCTCCATGAGAATTCTATGCATGCAAAGGGAGGGGCTGATTCCGGTTAAATCATCGATTGTATACCCGATAGCCTTCCTATGCAATCTTAGTTCATGAAGGAGCTTTTCGGTTTGATCTTTGTTGAGCTCGGAATTGACTATCACCGGATATGTTTCATCTGTCCCCAGGTACTCATAGCGAAGGGTAGGTGGCAATGGCTTGAGTTCGACCTTCGGTGGTGCGGAACTGGTCGAATTGGCTTCGATTTGAGCTATTTGGGCCTGAGTGCGGACGCAATTATGTTCAGTGCGGGCGCACTGCACTCGGGTAAGCAAAATCTGAGCATCTGCGGCATCAGTGCGGGCTAGGTGCGGACGCACAGAGGTGTAATCGGGAAAAGTGCGGACGCACTGCGCTCGGTCAAGTGTATCTGACTCCTCTTCTGTGAAAGTGCGGACGCACTCAGGATTAGTGCGGTCGCACTGAGGGTTGTTTTCGCAGATTTTGCTGTTTTCGAGGTCGGTCTCTTCCAGGATTTCGTCCAGTTGTTTTCCTTTCATCATCCTATCTAAATGATCATCAATTATAGAGTCTAAAACGTCAACCCTACATATTGAGTCATTATCATTAGAAGGAAATTTAATAGATTTAAACATGTGGAAGTCTACCTTTTCTCCACCAATGTCAAAGGAAATTTTTCCTTCTTTAACATCGATATTGGTACCTGCAGTTATGAGGAAATCACGCCCTAACAAGATAGGGGTATGAGTGTCCTCTTCCATTTCTACAACCACAAAATCAATAGGCACAAAGTATTCACCTATTTTGACAATTACATCTTCCACAATTCCTTCGGGGAACCTTACCGTTTTATCGGCCAATTGCAAGGACATTCTCGTTGATTTTAATTCCCCTAAGTCCAACCTTAGATATACCGATTTTGGCATGAGACTAACACTTGCCCCTAAATCACATAAACACCTATCAGATTTGGTATCACCTATCTTACATGGGATGGCAAAGCTTCCCGGGTCCTTAAGCTTTGGAGGTAGCTTGTTTAAGAAGAGGGCGCTACACTCCTCATTTAGTGACACCGTACCCACTTCCTCAAGTGTTCTTTTGTTGGACAAAATTTCTTTTAAAAACTTTGCGTAAGTGGGCATTTGGGTAATTGCTTCGGTAAAAGGGATGGTGATATTCAATCTCTTTAGGTGATCTACAAATTTTGCAAATTGTTGGTCTAATTTATGCTTTACTAACCTTTGAGGAAAGGGTACAAACCTATGTGGGGGAATGTACTTAGGAGTTTCAGCATTTGTTACCTTTGTGGAGCTAGAATTACCCATTGTTTGATGCTTTTCCGATGTCGGTGCATTCGCACTTGTAGGTGCTGCATTCGCATCAAGAGGAGTTGCAACGCCGTGTATTTCCTTGGGAGGTTGCTGCTCCTCTTCATTGGGCATGGTAGGTCCTTCGTACTCCTTGCCGCTCCTCAAGGTCACGGCATTCGCATGTTCTCTTGGGTTGATGTCGGGTTTGCCCGGAAGCATTCCTTGTTGACGGGAGGATGAAGATGCTTGTTGTGCAATTTGTGTTTCTAGCATCTTTGTTTTGGTCTCTAAAAACTCAAATCTATTGTTCATATTTCTCAAGGAATCCGAAATATCGGTATTGGTGCTTCTTTGTTGGTTCATGAACTCATTTTGAGAGATAACAAGGCCCTCTATCAATTTTTCTAATTTGTTGTTTTGAGAAGGTCCTTGATACGAATTTTGGTTCGACCGATTTTGGTATTGATTTGAATTACCTTGGTATTGGTTTGAGTTTGAGTTTTCATTTTCAGTCCTCCACTTGAAATTTGGATGGTTCCACCTTGTGTTAGGGTTGTATGTATTCGAATTGAAATTATCATTTGGCCTAACCTTATTGTAGATCGGATCGTTCCTCTTATCACCTTGATTGTAGAACATTGCATTGACTTGTTCGACTTCCTCTCCTTCTAAAAGGACTTTGCAATCGGCGGTGATATGAGTCGACTCTCCACAAATGCCGCATGAAGCCTTGTTTGCCACGGATTTGACGTTTTGCATTTGCGCCATTTGATGTTGCAAGGCTTCCATTTGGGCTCTCAAGGCGGTAACTTCATCGGTTTTCAAGATCCCCGGTGTGGTTTGTGCTCGCCCACCTCTTTCGGCCGTCCATTCCCTTTGGTTGATCGCCATATCTTCAATCATTAGCATGGCCTGTTCGGGATCCATCTTTGACATGTTTCCTCCTGCGGCTGAATTCAAGTGAGTCTTGGTGGCTATTGTGCAACCTGCAAAGAAGAATTGAAAAAGCAACCACATGTCGAGGCCATGGTTAGGGCACAAGCGTTGTAGCTCTGCCCATCTATCCCATGCCTCGGTCAAAGACTCCCCTTCGGCTTGCTTGAACGTCGTGATCTTCGTGCGGAAGTGTTGGGTTTTGGATGGAGGGAAGTATTTTCCTAAGAATAACTTCTCCATGTCGTCCCACCTTCTTATGTGGTCACGATTCACGGTTCTTAGCCACGTCCTCGCATTATCTCGGAGGGATAGGTGGAAGCATTTGAGCTTGAGGTTGTCTAGCTCTTCTCCTTCTCGAGCGAAAGTGCCGCAAGATTCTTCAAAGACCGCCAAGTGGGCATGTGGATCTTCGTTTAGGGCTCCCCCAAACTGACTTTGGCCAAGCAAGTGGATGAGAGAGGGCTTGATTTCGCGCGGATCTTGGCCTTGTGGAATGAAACCGAAGCGGTGGCCTTGTTGGTGATTGCGGCCATTTCCGTTGTTGTTTGGATTGACACCGAAGAGAGGATTGTTATTGAGAATAGGTGGATCATTGTTGTGTGGATGTGGTGGTGGTTGGTTGTTCGGAGGAGGGGGAGGCGGATTGTTATCATGAAGGTCTTGATTGAGAAGGCCTTCCGGATAGTCTTCCACTTCTACCTCAAAGCTGCGAGGCATGCCTAATCGGGGATCTAGGCCTGCCATTGGTTGAGAAAGAGAGGATTCGCCGGCTTTGATCTTCGCGGTTTGACTTCTTGTGACTGGTGCCAGCGCTCAAATCTATGAGAGAAGAAAAGATGTGAAAGAGAGAGAATAGAAATAGAGAATAGTAAAGTGCAGAAAATTAAATAAGGAAAGTAAATATTTTTGGATTTTTCTAAATAAGGAAAGTAAATTTCAGAAATTGTAAAAAAGGAAATAAACTATTTTTGGATTTTTAAATTTTCTGAAAAATAAATAAGGAAACTAAGAATTAAAAGTACTTTCCTAAAATAAAAAAACTAGTATCTATCCTATTCTCCCCGGCAACGGTGCCAAAAAGCTTGTTGAGTATTTTAGGTATTGGATTTTTGTACTCTTTAGGCTTTTAATATTTATAAACCTTCGTACTCAATTAATAGGTTAGTTGCAAGCGCACAACCTATCGATCGTAGTATTTAGGTGTCGATCCGCAAGGAGATAGGGAAATACTAATTTTTAATAAAGAAAACTACTTCTAAACTAAACAATAAAAGTAAAGGGGGGTTTTGTATAAAATCGTTTTTGCAGGAAAATTAAAGTAATTAAAAGTTCGTAACAAAAAACAATAAAATCGGGTGACAATCAAGATTGAGAAGTCTAGGGGTATTCGGTCCACAATCCCTTGCTAATTCTATCTTCTCGGTTTGTTTAAATTCATGTTTGATTATGATGAGATTTCTAACCTAAGTTAGCCTTTGGAACAAATATTAATACGAATACTTTGGGTGGACGGATTAATGTGCCTCGAATTCTAGGGCTGTCACTACCTAGAGGGATATTTAATCACGTGCTTCAAAGTATATATCGATATTTGTTCTAAGGTGTCCCAATCAGGATTTGGCTTCACCGCTAAGTCCTTCACCGAACCTAACCTTAATTTCTATATTTCCAGATTTGAATAACAAAGTACGGTCGCTTCTAATCCAAATCCCAAGGTATTTGCAATCACAATTTATACTATCCTATATGATCCTAATCTACTTTTAATCAAGAAGACTTAAGCGGGACGCTACAAGTCAAGCACAACAAGTTGCACTATCCTATATGATCCTAATCTACTTTGGGTCTAAATGATCAAAGCGGGACGCTACAATTCAAGTACAAATCATGGAATATCACAAATGATAAATCATAGAAATTAACATCAAATCAAACAATCATAATAAAAACTAAAATCCGAGTAAAATAGAATTAAACAAGTTCATGCTACATGACCTAAACCCCTAGAGAGAAACTAGCCTCTCATGGAGATGCAAGTATTCATCATGAATTCAAGTACAAAATAAGTAAAGACAAAGAGAAACTAACTACAGAAAATAGAATACACCCTTTCCCTAATCAAAACCTTAGTCTTCCTTGCAATTGCTGTGAGAATTCGCCTTCTTTCTCCTTGATTACTCCTGTGGTTGATGCTCTATCTCCGGAATTTCTCTCTTAGAATGGTGATGATTATGGAGAAGAAATCCTTTCCTTTTATAGTGGATCTGGAGCATATGGACGTGGGGAATCACTCTAAATCTGTCATAACGTATCCCCCACGTTTCCACCTTCTATTTTCCACATTTTGGGACGTGGTCTGATGCGCCGAAAATAGAAAACTCTCCGAAATGGCAGTTTTTAGGCTGAATGCGGCCCAAGTGCGTCCACACTGCGGCCGCACGCGTTCTGGATTTTGTTCTGAATTTCACTCCAAGTGCTGAGTGCGTCCACACTGCTTCTCCGTGCGCCCGCATTACTCTCGGACTTTTCTGTTCTCCCTTGGCTCAGGAGTCGAAATTTCTCCAAGTACAAAATGCGGGTTCCTTGCGGTCGCACTTTGGTCGCATTTTCCTTCTAAGTTGCTGGATTTCTTCACCAAAATTCGGCTAAGTAGGAAATGCGTCCGCACCAATATTAAGTGCGTCCGCACTCCTCTCGGACTTTTCCTCTGGAGCTTTCTGGATGTTGATTTTTCTTCTAAGTGTTCAGTGCGGCCGCACTAAAGTTCAGTGCGTCCGCACTTTGGTCCTTTTTCTTGTTTTCCTGCGAATTTCACACAAACAACTGCAATAACTTGATTCTAGGGGTATTTAATCTTAAATTATACTAAAATACATGATAATTGGTGCTATTATGTGATGAAAACCTGATCGAACATATATATAAATTAAACCTATCACTACTCCAAGGACCCGGTTGAGCAACAAAACTGGAGGTGGAAGCAGAACAATTCAGCACCTTTCAACAATGGCCCAAACCCTTCTTACAACAACTCCTTCAACAACCCTTCTGGTAGTAACAACAACTCCTTCAACAATCCTTCTGGTAACAACAACAACCGAAACTTTTACCACAATGCATCCTTCAACAACCAGAACAACCGAGCAGGCCAGTCCGGACCTTTAAAGCCATATATCGCTCCCGCTGTGAGTGATTTCATGCATGAGCAAGGAAAGATGAATCAAATGTTGTTTGAGCAAATGCAAACGATGAATGCTCAACTGACCGCTCAGAATCAGATGATGGAGCAATTGGGGTACAAAGCCGGTCCAAGCCCACCAGCACCTGGTAAGCTTCCCAGCCAGCCAGAGGTCAACCCCAGAGGAGAAGCCAAGGCGATAACTCTGCGAAGTGGGACCCAGTACGAAGGCCCAGCCAAACAGACAGATCAGACCACACAGCACGCGGGCCGCACTGATTTCACGCGCCCCGCGCCGCCACCTGAAGATGAGAATCCGAACTGCGTCGAATCGACTCGACCGACAGTCACACCTGAAAACCCTGTGCACGCGACCCGCGTCACTGACACGCGGGCCGCATCGAAAGAACCCGAAAGTCAGAAGAAGTCAGGGGCCGAGAAACCTCCACCATACAGGCCACCTGTTCCCTTTCCACAAAGACTAGCTGAGACCAGACTGAATGCTCAATTCGCAAAGTTCATTGATGTTCTCAAGCAGCTGCACATTACCATTCCATTCACCGAAGCCTTGACTCAGATGCCCACCTACGCCAAGTTCTTGAAAGACATCTTATCCAACAAGCGAAGCTTGGGGGGGCACGAGACGGTGAAACTGACAGAGCAGTGCAGCGCCATTTTGAGCAACGAGCTACCACCCAAACTGGAAGACCCTGGTAAGTTTTCTATTCCTTGCACTATAGGGAAAGCCACGATCAAGAAGGCTCTATGTGATTTGGGAGCCAGCTTGAGTCTCATGCCACGCATAATCTATGATCGGATGGGGGTAGGTGAGCTCAAACCTACGCGAATGACATTACAGCTAGCAGATTCATCGGTAAGACTTCCGCTTGGCATAGTGGAAGATGTGCCTGTTCAAGTTGGTAAGTTCTATGTACCTGCTGATTTTGTTGTTATGAAAATGGAAGAGGACAAGGAAGTCCCCATTATTCTGGGACGACCTTTCCTCAGAACTGCAGGTGCAATAATTGATGTATCTCATGGAACACTAACTTTGAACATTGGAGATGAGAAAGTGCTATTTCAGATTGATCGTGCTATGAAGTATCCTTCAACTGAATTTGTATTTCGAATAGATGTGAATGAAGAATGTCTAGCAGATTTGGCTGAGGATTACTTTCTTGAACAGCTTAATGAACGCCTGAATGAACACACTAATTTCTTATCTGAGTTGCAGGTTGAACAAAGCGAGACCGAATCTGTTTTTGCAGCAGACATGAAGTCAGGCGACTTTGAGGAATTTCCACGCGGGCCGGATGAATCACACGCGGGCCGCGTGCCACAATCCGAGGACTTGGAAAATGATGAGAGCGGGTCGGATGAAACCGACGCGAGGTCCGCACGCGACCCGAGTGTGCCAGACGCGGACCGCGTCAAGACCCAAGCAGAGAACCCGACTCCTGAACTCAAGCCACTTCCAGTCAATCTCAGGTATGAATTCCTCGGTCCAGATAATTCTTTTCCTGTGATCGTAAATGCAGGTTTAAATCCCGATCAGACCGCCAAACTTCTGGAGAAGCTGAAGATTCACAAAGGCGCGATTGGGTACTCGATCAAGGATCTCAAAGGAATCGACCCATCCATCTGTTCTCACAGAATCTTACTTGAAGATGATCACAAGCCATCCGTGGAACACCAGCGACGACTCAACCCGAACTTGAAAGAGGTAGTGAAAAAGGAAATACTTAAACTTCTTGATGCAGGTATTATCTACCCGATTTCTGACAGCAAGTGGGTGAGTCCCGTCCATGTGGTGCCAAAGAAGGGAGGCGCGATAGTGGTGAAGAACGAGAAGAATGAGCTCATCCTGACACGTGTAGTCAACGGATACAGGATGTGTATCGACTACAGGAAGCTCAATGCAGCCACGCGCAAGGATCACTTTCCGTTACCATTCGTCGACCAACTCCTTGAAAGGCTTGCTAATCACTCTTACTTTTGTTATCTTGATGGTTATTCTGGTTTCTTTCAAATACCCATTCACCCACAAGACCAAGAAAAAGACCACTTTTACTTGTCCGTATGGTACGTTTGCATATCGCAGGATGCCCTTTGGTCTTTGTAATGCACCAGCGACCTTTCAAAGAGCCATGATGGCTATCTTTTCGGATTTTATTGAGAATGAGGTCGAGGTCTTTATGGACGATTTTTCTGTGTATGGTGTTTGTTTTGATTCTTGTTTAACTAACCTTTGTAAGATTTTGCAGAAATGCGAAGATGTCAATTTGATTCTGAATTGGGAGAAATGTCACTTCATGGTTCAGGAAGGTGTTGTCCTAGGGCATGTTGTGACCTATAAAGGCATCGAGGTTGATAAGGCGAAGATTGAAGTAATTGAGAAACTTGCAATCCCAACTTGTGTCAAAGGGGTTCGCAGCTTTCTGGGTCATGCAGGATTTTATCGCCGCTTTATCAAGGACTTTTCTAAAATTGTGAAACCATTGACCAATCTACTTATTAAAGATTCTGATTTTGTTTTCACTGATGATTGTGTCAAGTCTTTTTGCAGTTTGAAGGAAGCCCTCGTCTTAGCACCCATTTTGCAACCACCTGATTGGTCTCTACCATTCGAGATCATGTGCGACGCGAGCGACTATGCTGTAGGAGCAGTTCTTGGGCAAAGAAAGGACAAGAAGCCGTCCGCCATTTACTATGCTAGCAAGGTGCTAGATCCAGCCCAAATGAACTACACAACCACCGAGAAGGAGCTTCTTGCAATTGTGTTTGCTCTTGACAAGTTCAGATCTTATCTAGTTGGCTCGAAGATAATTGTTTACACCGATCATGCCGCACTCAGGTATTTGTTGAGCAAACAGGGTGCTAAACCTCGTCTGATTAGATGGATTCTTCTTTTGCAGGAATTTGACATCGAAATTAGGGACACAAAGGGAGTCGAAAACACTGTAGCTGACCATCTATCCCGCCTTCGGTGGGAAGAGGAGGACTCAGCCAAATTGCCGATCAACGACTCATTCCCTGATGAACATCTCTTCTCAGTCTCAACTCTGGACACCTCTGACGCGGGCCGCACGACTTCACACGCCGGTCGCATGTCTATGCACGCGGACCGCGTGACCTTCCAGCCGACTCCTTGGTATGCTGACATTGCGAACTACTTAGCTTCTGGGTTGTTACCTGGTACCATGTCTTACCAACAGAAGAAGAAGCTCAGATCAGATGCCAGGTATTATTTTTGGGATGAACCCTTTCTTTTCAAAATAGGTGTTGATGGCATTTTCCGACGATGTGTGCCATACGAGGAGACACGCTCTATCCTTGAGCATTGCCATTCATCCGCCTATGGGGGACACGCTTCGTTCTCCAAAACAGCCACCAAGGTATTGCAATCTGGTTTCTTTTGGCCTTCTCTTTTCAGGGATGCAAGAACCTTAGTCATGGCTTGTGATAAGTGTCAACGGACCAGGAATATCACCAAGCACAATGAGATGCCTCTCAACTCCATTCTTGAGGTAGAAGTTTTCGACGTGTGGGGTATTGATTTCATGGGATCATTTCCATCATCGTGTGGGAATGAGTACATCCTGGTTACCATCGATTACGTGTCCAAATGGGTCGAAGCAGTGGCATGCAGAAATGCAGACTCCAATGCAGTGAAGCGACTGTTCAATGACATAATTTTTCCGCGCTTTGGGGTGCCACGAGCTGTTATCAGTGATGGAGGCAAGCACTTCATCAACCGCCAATTTGACAATCTCTTGAGCCGGCATGGGGTGACTCATAAGGTAACCACTTCTTATCATCCTCAATCTAATGGTCAAGCTGAAATCTCTAACAGGGAAATCAAGTCCATTTTGGAAAAGACTGTGGCAAGAACAAGGAAGTATTGGTCGCTAAAGTTGAATGATGCACTTTGGGAGTACCGCACCGCATTCAAGACACCGATTGGGATGAGCCCTTTCAAGCTGGTGTATGGAAAGCCATGCCACCTACCTGTGGAGATAGAGCACAAAGCATTCTGGGCCACGCGAGCCATCAACATGGACATGCTTGCAGTTGGAGAGAAGCGTATCCTCGACTTGCACGAGTTGGAGGAGATGTGTTTACACTCTTATGAGAATGCGAGGATTT
Source organism: Carex parvula (assembly GCA_025461045.1). NCBI lineage: Eukaryota > Viridiplantae > Streptophyta > Magnoliopsida > Poales > Cyperaceae > Carex > Carex parvula. The sequence continues at coordinate 329,353 of JAJGRW010000091.1, read as the reverse complement.
ACAAAGAAAAAACAAGCGAATCCATGACGAGCGCATCATGCCTCGCGAGTTTAAGGAAGGTGATCTTGTACTTTTGTTTAATTCTAGATTAAGACTCTTTCCAGGTAAACTCAAGTCTCGATGGTCCGGGCCGTTTGTGGTGAAAAAGGTGTACCATTTTGGTGCAATTGACATTGGCAATGAGGCATGTGGGACATTCAAGGTAAATAGTCAGCGTCTCAAGCATTATGTTGCTGATCACCCACACCCACCACGGTTTGTTCAGGATCTCTCCGATCCTGCCACAGAAGAAACTTAGCGAAAGGTGGTCGAGCTTGAGACCTAAAACAAGCGCTTCTTGGGAGGCAACCCAAGCCCTTTTTAATTTTCTTGCACTTCGATCAGTTTTATACTCTTTTCTGCATAATTTTCCTTTGCATGCATTTTCTGTTTTGTTTTTAGTTACTTTGCATTTAGAATGTCAAAAGAGAACTGCAGATTCAATGCACCACGCGACCCGCGTACAATCGACGCGACCCGCGTCACCACCAACAGTCGCGGTAATGAAGAGGCGCGTCCGTTACGGGCTGAAACGGCGCGACCTGGCCTCTTTAAGCCCACCCCGCTTCACCTTTCTCCTTCTCCTTCTCCGCAGCAAACCAAAAACCCTCAAACGCGCCCCGTGTTCGAACCCGCACCGTCTAAACCCTAGCCACCTTTTCTCTCACCGCCGCGCCCTCTCCACCGCCCGCCCTCTCTCTCTCGCTGCCGAGACTTCTCCACCGGGTGCCACATTCTCCCTTTCCATCCCTTCCACCACACCGAGCGCCGCAGCCCACCTTCCTCTCTCCTCTTCTGATCTGCTTCCGCCATTACTGCGCTTCATTCCCGTTCGACGCGACCCGCGTAGAAATTCCACGCGCCCCGCACCAGATCCACGCCGCCCGCGTCCAACTCCTTTCCAGAGCACCATGAACTGCGAGAGACGATCCAAATATGCACAAGAACGAAGGCAGGATGCTCTCCGCGCCCAGCAGCAACCACCTGTGCGCACTCCTTCTCCTTCTGGCTCGCAACATGCGTCTGGCTCACAACACAATGGTACTGCTTCTCACTCTTCTTCTCACAATTCATCTAACTCTCATTCTGTAGCAGCAGATCCACCATACGATGAGTTGTATGACACCGACGCTACCCACAACTCGTCCAGTGAGTACACGGCTAGAGCAGACGACTACCCACCTCCACACTTCGTCATCAACTCCCGTCGCATGTTCAACCGCTTTGATATCCTGAGGCGAAGAAGTTTTGACAACACGCGCCGGGTCGACTTCGACACCCTTCGCGCATTTGGTATCGCCGACCAGTTCCTCTATCTTACAGGGCGGATTGGATTCACTCCCGCCTTCTGGGAGATCGCGCACGACTGCTACCAAGAGCTTACCCTTGAGTTCCTCTCTTCTCTAGAGCTCAAGTGGGACCCTGAAGGTCAACCTTACATCAAGTTCCGGATGCGCAGTGAGACTTTGAGAGTTGGCATTCCTCAGCTTCGTGAGTGGTTTGGATTCCTGCCAGACCCTCAGGTTGCCACTCTTGACTTTCGCGTAGGCATGGATAGGGACCACTTCTGGGGTTTGATTTCTGGGATGGACGCGGCCGACAACAATGACTTCAAGAGCCTCGCCATTCCCCACCCCGTCCTTCGATGCATCCAGCGCACCCTCGCTACTACCATCTTCGCACGAGGTGAGACAGTCTCCCGTGCCAATGTAGAGGACCTCACTTTGATGGACCATATGCTCCGTCGCGACGCGGAGTTAGAGCGGCCAGATCTGATGCTCATTATGGTCCGTCATTGGCTCACTCTCTAGAGGTCCATGAGGATCGGTGGCGTCAATACCATCGGTGCCTATGTCACCCACATCGCTGTTCAGTGTGGGGTATCCATCGCCGGTCTCTCTCTCTCCACAGGCCCGACCATCATGGATGCGCGAGCCTACCGCCAGGCGACTTTCATTAGGATCCAGAGAGGCGCTGCTGGCCACCGCGACATATACTCATGGCGTATGCCGAATGGGACGTTATACGAGTTACCCTTTTCGGCACCCATTTCATTCTCAGACATGCGCTCATGGTTTTTCAGAGGACCTCAGTTACCACCACCTACTGCTCCGTTGCGTCCACCTTCTCCTCATGCTGCGGATATTCATATGCCCGACGCACATCACTCTCCACCACAGTTCCATGCCTCCACTTCTGCCACACCTCCCTCCTATCCACCGCCAATTCCCGACCCGGCCATTCAGGATGTCTACACTCTCATGTATGACACGAGGCGAGAGCATAACACTGTCCTTTATGATCTTCAGAGCCGGATGACAGCTGTTGAGGAGCAGCTCCGCCCTTGGTGGCTTGATCCTCCCGCCGACGACTGATCAGGTTTGATCTTCTCTTTCCCTTGCTTTATTTACTTTTTCTATCTTTCAGTCTTGAAGCATTGAGGACAATGCTCGGACTAAGCTTGGGGGGGAGACTTTTGACTTTTAGGATTTATTTTCTTTTTTTACTTAGGTCATGTTTACTTTTTCTTGCATGTTTAGGTGGAAAATTTGCATGATTGCTTGAATTAGGGACTTTGATGAAATTTTTTGATTGTGACTTAGATACCCTTGAGATGTTAGAACTAACCCCACAATTGATAAAAGAACTGATTAGGAAAAAGATGTTTTGAGAACTTGAGAAGATGAACACTTGAATTGTATCGAAAAACCATTTTTGAAATTGAACTGTGCCTTTTAAATAGGGAAATGGGGATTTAAAACAAGGAAAAATTGAGATATTCATTGGTATGAATGAATACCATTGGATGTGTGTACTCATGGTGTAAGCATAAAAATAAAAAAAAAAGGAAATGCATGAAAAGATGGAGAACATAAGAGTTCTGGCAATAAGTCCAATTGGGCGCCTTTGAGCTCGTCTCCCAATTTAAAAAAGAAACAAAAGCTTTGCATACACCAACACACGAGGTTCTCAATTTTCTGACCTAAGCTTGTTCCAAGCTTGGGGGAGCAAAAAGAAAAGAAAAATCACCACAAATGAGGGCATAGATTCAATGAAGGAATGAGAAATTGATTAATTCGGGTAATTAACTTTGCAAATCTTAGAAACATCTCGAATTTGAAGTTTGATTAGTCAGTTTGTGGAGTGAATCAAAATTGATCAAGGAAGGTCTAGATTATACCAAAAAGTTTCTCGAAGTTTTTGATTAAAGCAATTCATGTGGATCTCCATTTTTAAGAGTCTAGTTTGCATTTAGCTTAGCTTAGAGTCCAACCCGGTACCTAAGAACGATCTTTGCTTGAGGACAAGCAAGATTTAAGCTTGGGGGAATTTGATGTCTCATTATCATATCTATAAATCCGACCAATTTCTGTACCAAAATCTGTGTTTCAAACCACCAAATCGTGTCTTTTGCATTAAATATACATGAAATATCTATAGAATGTGGTACTGCTATGTTTTCATTCTTACTTTGCAGAAAACGAGCGAAATCAGGGAAATTATGAAGTTCTGGTACATTACACGCGGGCCGCGCCACTTCCGACGCGGGTCGCATGAACCCCTGACGCGACCACAGACGCGATATCCATTCTTCACGCGAGGAGCACAGACACGCGGACCGCGTCACTTACACGCGGGTCGCGTGAATCTATTTCGGAAAGAAAACAGAAAAGGAAACAGAGGCTCAAGGATGGAAGGTCGGCCAAATGGGCTATATTACGGGATCCCTTGCCACATAAGGGTATCTCATTCATTATTGTGCATTCCAGAGAGCAAGAGGCAAGTTCTAGGGCTAAGGTTCGACGGCTAGCTTGGAGGCGAAATTGAGAGGAGCGAGACGAGAGTTTTGCGACGAATCTTCATCGTTATTCTAGTTTTTCTATGAACTCTTTTATATTTATTTGTTTTCTTTGTTCTCTGATCATGAGTGAGTAGTTTTCTTTGTTTCTAGGGTTACGATGTAGTTTGATACTTTGTTTTGTATGCATGTTGTTTGGATTTGTGTTGAACAATAGTGTTTAATTGTTTGAGTATTATTCTTACTGCTTTGTTGAAATTGATTGAATGATTCATGTTTGTTTACTGTTAGATGCCTATGACATCTTTCTTGTACTTTAGCCTTGATGTTTCTTTCAACCAAACTTAGTATCTGAGGTAGGTTTACGAGCTGTAAGGCGAGACCAAAAAGTAACTGAGAGGTGAACTTTACCATTTATCGAGAGATATTGGTTACCTTTAGTAAACCGGACAATTAACTTAGATTAAAATCCTAAGAAGGTGAAATTGCATTTCCGATACCAAGTTTATTAAGCCAACAAACGAGAGTTGAGGTTTAGGAACATTAGGTTCGGTCAATGAATCCTTACATTAAAGAACAACGCAAAAACAGACAACTGCTGCATTTGCTCGAGGTCCACGCGGGCCGCGTATGAGAGCACGCGGGTCGCATGGGTACCGAGAGGCAAGGTTGATAATGAATTGAAAACCCTGGAAACGCTTTTCTCCATTTGATAAAACCAAAATTTACTTTCTGTCAATTTAATTACTTCTGTTATTGATTGAATTTAGGATTTAAACAACCAAACCAACCTTTTTCCAATTTCTAGTACCTAATTGATTTAAATAGAACTCCTGATTTGATTAAAGAACCGTCCTGTGGATCGATACCTGATTATACTGTACGACGGGATTGTGCACTTGCAATCTAGTCGAAAGTTGAATAAGGTTAAAAGCTACAGCTTGTTGTAGTGAAACTTTGTGACACACTTTTGTGCGAACATCTGCAAATCAGGAAAAAGGATAATAGAGAAGAGGTTCGAAGAAAGTAATTGTACCTGAATGACCAGTCGTCTGGACTGAAGGGAGCTCCTCCTTTCTTCTTTTCTTCTGCTTCCTATTGCATCTCTTGGGCCCGGAATCAGGCCTCAAGAAAACTCGGGCTGGCACGTCACACTTGACTACCTGCTCGGGCATGGAAGAAGCCACTGTAGAAAAAAGGGGAAAGCGAGGTTAATATGTATGCAAAACTCATATGCAAACTCAAAGGAGTAGAAATATGTCATACCCTGCCCTAGATGTGGCGGAAGAGTCAACGCCAGGAGGAGAAAGGCGGCTATCACGACTCTGAAGGTCAGGGGCTCTCTCCAGGAAAGGGACCTGACGCCTCTTTAAAAGGCTCTTCCTCCTAGTGCGAACCATCTCTAAAACCAAATCCTTATCAGGGACCTGGCACGACTGAACCATGTCGTAAAACCATTTCTGATAAGCAGCGCTGAATACACCGACTCTCGAAGTAGAAGGTATAGTGAACCTCACACGAGTGTCAGTACGAAGAATAGACTCCCAACACCGCACGGCCCCAACCAAGTCAGCTGCCATGAGACTGCCAGTCCAAACCATGGCAGGGATGTCCTGATCAAAACCAAACAAGCGTGCGCAACGATGGGGCATGTAAGGCTCCACTATAACTTGGTCACCCAAACAAAGAGGTAGAAGCCCATGCCTGAGACTAACCAGAAAATCCAACCTCCTGGAACCTCTCTTTAAACCCTCGGGGCACTCCTCGCTCCAAACCCTATCCAAAAGCTCCAAATCCTCACGCCTAGGGTTGCGACGAAGAGTCGCCCAACTCTCTGGTGATCTAAGAAAACCTCTGCTGTGCAAGAAGTAGTCACGAGCCAGCCTAGGGGTCAAAAGAGTATGTCTAACTCCTGCAATCCCTGCTAAAAGAGGTAAATCAGCCCTCATCCTCTTGCTCATCGAGGAAGTGTACAAACCGGGCCAATAAATGTGAGCCCAACCCATCAGGAAATGAAAAGGAACCACCTCATCACAATGCGAAGGATCCTTTGAAGTAGATAAGATCCTCATACACCTGAAAACATTAGCCAATGCGGGAATAGCCAAAGAAACCTCCTCGCCTCTCGCCAATTGTTCGCCATGATAAAACAATCTGGTCGAATGACACCCGCCGGCTGACTAGGGATCACAAAGCAACACAACCACCAAGCCAGAAATGCTGTCAGGTAGGCCTCAGCACCCAACCTCTCACGAGATGCGCTGACTGGAGTGAATCTCTCGTCAGTATGAAATATCTCCTCCCTGCCTGTACCAAATGGATCGTAGGGATGCGCAAAAACATGAACAGGATAACATATCGTATCACTGAAATACGCGATCCATCTCCTAAAATCTACCTCCCCAGCATAAGAAAGCTCATGGTAGACGTCAAAAACCCGCTGAAGAGATATGGGATGACGCCGACTACCGTCTGGCAGAAGCTCAGAAAAAGTCCCCTCTAAAGGGAGATACTCATCATAAGGGATACCAAAAACAGGTAAACCTGTCAAGTGACGCATCTCTGCAGGAGATATGGTGAGCTCACAATCCTCCAAAACAACAGTGTTGGAAACATAGTTCCATCGCTCCACCATACTCTGGAAAAAGTAGGGGTCCCAAGTATACTCAAAAGGGAGAGAAATACCGCCTCATAAATCCCCACCTTGTTCAAGGCATCAACCTCGTTCTGCAAGATGACCCTCACCCAATCAACCAAAAAGGGCATCCGCACAAGGCTCCCGGGTACGAAACCAGCAGATGCCCAAGGCACCGTCTGCCGACTCAACATCTCAGTGACAGGCAAATGTAAGGGATGCAGAGCCTGATCCCTGGTAAAAGGGTGCAAGCGTAAGCCACGTACCTCTCAAAGGTGTGACACACTCAAAGATCGCTTGAACTTGGCAGCGGTCCCTGCGGTAAGGAAGGTATCTGGCGTCCAATCATCCGGGTCATCCTGGAGGCGCTGCCCATAGAGAAAGCAGAAGCAGGCATAGACTCATACCGAGTAAAAGGTACCCCTGCAACAAAAACAAAGTTCCGTCAGACTTTGCCAAACCATACTACCCTACCGACACCTGATAAATTCCTTACTCAGTAACAACCCAATGAAAATTTAAGCAATTTTTGACTGCTTGGTCAAGGAATTAAAGGCAACACACCCTACCATATAAGTGCAAGCGTGTGAGAAATAAAGAAAGGTGTACCTCGGTCGCTAGACATGACTGAAAACGATGGTCAAAACCAGCCTCCAAGTTTCAGTAACCACCTAGGCTTTGAACATTTACAAAAAAAGCATAGAAATATGTTAGTTCAGAGTTTAGAATAATCGACATCAATGGTCCGAAACGACCTTAAACTATCCCAATAGTCTGAAAGGACTTTAAACTACAAGCCAAAACCAAATCCCAATCAAGCATGGTCCGGAAAGACCCTAAACTAAAATCTATGGAGAAAACATAGTCCGAAATGACTTTAAACTAAAGCATGGTCCGAAAAGACTTTAAACTACACCAATGGTCCGAAAAGACTTTAAACTACACCAACAGTCCAAAAAGACCTTAAACTACAACCAAAACCAAATTTCAACTTGACATGACCCAAGAAGACCCTGAGCGACAGCCAAAACCAACCCTGGTTAGCCAAAGACCCCAACGAGAAGCACACGAGACAAACTGGATCAAAACCCGAGATTATGCCTACAACCAGAAGGCCATTTTGTCTAAACTCTCAATTTTGCAAGTTACCCGTATGGTTTCCGTACTAGATCAGAGATAAAATTCTCCTGTCTGTAATTCCTCCTCGGTTAGACAGGTTTTCCCCAATGAATGTGAGTTTGGAGTACAGTCACTGTCTGAAGCCCCCAATGTATGAGCAAGGATCGATTGCTCAGGCAAACCCCGAAGAACGCACATTCAGCCCTCACCCAACCATGCAAGTATTAGCAAGTTGAGATAAAGATAACATACCTCTTGAGGTAGAAATGATCGAAGAAGATGATCAGACCCGCTTTCAAGCTCAATGCCCAATGTGGAGTTCAAATACCTGAGATTCAAACAAGAAAAGCAACTCAGAAAGAATTCCATGAAGTTCAAAAGGAACACTGGGGGCACCTGGCTAAGCTGTTCAATCCTAAGGTCTTCACACCTCACCCAGGTAGGGGGCATTTGTTTGACCCTAAAAAGTTGCTATTTAGACTCAGCACGACAAGTAGTAATTTATGGGGGATTAAAATGCCAAAGTTGTACTCAAAATCTTCAAAATAAATTAAGTTCAGCATACTAAAATTCGTGATAGTATTCTACATGCAGAACCATGAATTTTAATGTGTAAAATGGTCAGAATCACTAAGGAATCGATTTCCTATAAATGAAACAATGGCTGGACAATACGCTGTGTGCAAATTTTGGTTGTACTTAGCAAAAATTCATGCTGGAACAGCCACTGGGTACAAATTGGTGCCATCAAACAAATCTCAGTGATATTGGGCCCGCATGTCAGTAGCACAGCCATATTTTCGCCAGGTCCTTGAGAGGGGTGGACATGGCTCATGAGTATTAAGCCATATGCACCGTGAAGTGAGCGCCTAGGTTCATCAAGCACCAAGATCATGCAAGCGCGACTGAATGTCGCTGGGATTTAAAACATTAGCTCCTTGACCCCTTCAGCCCGCATGCTCCCGGTGCGTTGTGCACCGTTAACCAAGCTCTACACGGTTCATGAGCACCGAGCACAGACAGGGAAAGCAACACAATTAGAGGGAGTAAAACATTAATAAGAGAGAGGATGACATATGGGTCCCGCTTACCAGACCTCTTCTTCCTCCTCTGGCTTGCGCTCTAAGCCGAAAATTGAAGACCGAAATTCGATAAAATGAACAATGGTTAATGAGGAACTTTTACTCTAGGGTGGCAAGGGCCTTATCCCCTCTTCTTTGCTCAAAGCCCCGATGATATTTCTCTTTTACAAGCCCTAACCAGAACCGAGAAAGGAGAAAGAAAGAAAAAGTGAAACCCGAGCTCCCTGCGAAATTGGGCTCCAAGGCTTGGCTTTAAGCCAAAGATGATACAGGCGACGCTAGTGGACTTGCCAATTTAATGCAAAAGGGTGTAATTGAGTCGGTCCGTGAGCAAGGCATGCACCCGGACGCGACATCATTAGAAAGGACGTAATGCGTCATTAATTTGGTGCAATGCTCTCAGGCACATGGTAAGGGGGTGAGGGCGATGCTCTGTGTCCATTTCTCATGAGTATTAGAGCCAGAACCAGTTTGGGCTCATGATGAGGCCCGGTAAGGCGCGGGAACAAGGTAACATGCTCAATACAGCTGTTATTTGGCTGTTGGTCCCTTCTAATACGTGTCAAGCCCTGTGCACATGAAGACAAATATGGGAATACCCTCTCCAGAGAGTCAGGAGCACGCCCATCAAGTTTCTCCTTCTATAGTCGGTTTATCAAGGGCTAAGATGATGCTGTGCACACATGAGAACAATCTGAAGGCTGAGAATAACACAGCTAATAGTTCATGACATGTAACGTGCTATTGGATAGCCCATGCCATATATGCATCTGTAAATGAAGCAAGTGATACAGGCCATTGATCAAGCAGCTGATGGGCATGATGAAAGCCACATCAGCTAAGCCCTAAACCCTAGGCCCATGCCTACCTTATATAAGGCACCTAAAATGCATACTGAATATACATCTTCTTCTCCAGAGAAACCCCTGTGCAAGAATCAAGAGAGAAAACCTCCATTTCAAAGAGAGTTTAAGTTAGAAGTTTCAAAGTTTCAAGCTTTCTTAGAAAGGTAATCTATACCTGGAGAAATGTAAGCTCAAGATGAGCAATGATCTGTATATATGCTGTTTTAATCGAAATAAAAGGATTTTTGTTTAATGGTTTCTTGTTTGTTCTTTGCTTGATCTTGTTCTCATCTTCTACTTTCCTTTTTTTTTTACTCTCAAAATCATGGATGTGAGAGCTATATAATTTCTAGTTCATCATAGGATGAAGAAAAACAAAAGAAATATATAGCTTGATGATCAATAAAAAAATGCTTCCTTTCTTCCCTTTTTTGCATCTTCTTTCCTTTTAAAACAAAAAATATATATGTACATGTATATATCAAAAATGTGTTTATTTGCATCTTTCTTGTTTTCTTGGTAGTCTTTATAAGAATAAATACAAAAATATCGAAATTTAACATTTTTCTTCTTCTCTTTTCTTTTTCTACCTTCTCTTTCCTTTTGATTCTTCTCCTTCTTTTGTTCTTCTTTTCTTATTGTATGTTGCAAAGAAAAATGACAAGACACATAATCACATAATATATAAATGATATGTATATTAAAAGTGGCATTTTCATATTATAAGAAATATAAAAGGAAGGGATATTAAAGTTGATGTTTAGCTACATCCTTGAAATATCAATTTCTTATATAACTCTTTTAATATGAAAATCAAATTAAAAGTGCATAACAAAATAAAAAAAATGGAATTTAAATTGAATGACATTGTGGGGGTTGATGTTTAATCCCCCTAATTATGCCATTTTGAACTTTTTAAAGGACTTCAATGCATAAAAGGGGAATAAAATGGATAATATGTGAAAAATCGATGTTTCACTACATCTTTTTCCATATTATGAATTTTATCACTTTTCAAAGGACCTAGATGCATAATTACTAAAAGGAGAGGGCAAATGAGAAGAGGGAAATTTCAATCCCCATGATATGATGCTCAAAGATCCTTTTATATGAATATGCAAGTGATCAAGGACCTATATGCATAATTTTCATAATGGCTAGCAAATGACATATGTGATGCTAGTACCCCTTTAATCTCTTTGCAATTCTTCACTCATAGTCCTTTTAAGACAAAAATCCTGATCAATAAGCCCCATATTAAAATAGCATAAGCACAGAAAATGCCCAAATGACCTGCTGGTACAGATCAGCCAATGCAGGCTGATAAAAAAACCAAATCAAAAATCTGTTTGAATAGGAAGATAGAGGATAAAAAAACAATCAATCTAGACTCAAATTTTGCATCTTTCTGATTTTTCTACTATTTTCTAGCCATTTTCAAAGTTGGATGTCAAAAAATAAGAAAACAGCAATATGCACATTTGCATTTACACCCCTCTGTTTTTCTGCTTCTCTTAAAAATAGAAATAAAAGGCATAAAATTCCCAAATTTCATATATTTATTCCTGAGATGTTGTGCTACAAGAATACATGAAATCATGCATGTCACTTGATGAAATTCATGAGAAATTCATGTTTCTTTCTCAAACCCGTAACCCATTAGTGAGTTCATCCCAAATCAGATCCATACCCAATAATAATCCCCTTCAAGCTTGATACCTCTCCAAAATCTTCTAAACATGCTCAAACTACAACAATTCAACCCCAGATACACTCATCAAATCAAAATACTATGTATCAATGCCAAACCCGGTACCAAACCGAGAACTCAAAGTTTGAAAAGCACTCAAACCCCTATGAAATGCTAAATTGAATGTACAGAGAGCTCTCCTGCACTCAAGTGATGCCAAATGAACAAGCAATTGAAGAAGAAAGCAAGAAAATCGATGAAATCCGATTAAAACCTCAACCGGTACTGAAAGTTCTAGCTCAGCCGTACCGCCATCTCCGGTGTCCGACCACCGCCGAGGATGCTACCAACATGCTCCCACCCTCTAGGCGATCCCGATTGTGCCTTCCTTTAGCCTCGCCGTGACCGAAATCTCGCCGGAGCTACACCAGAGCCGAACCCTAGATTCGGGTTTCAAACCCCAGTTCATATCAAATTAAGCACGACCTTTGAAGCGATACAGACCGCTGGATCTCGGCGCCAAAAATAGAATTCAAATGGAAATCCAAATCGCAAAGCAAGATATGATCTAAGGGCCTGATTTAAAACACGCCATGGGGCCCATATGCCAGATTAATTGAAGACCCTTTACCCAAATCCTGATGCCTAACAACCGAATCTCAAAGCAAAATCACTCAAGTCCCATATCTTGCACAAATCCTGAAGCACTATGTGAATCCTAAAGCCATTAGAGCATCTCAAAGGCCCAGAGCACTAATCTTAAAGCCCAAATCGCTATCCAAAGCCTAGAATTCACTAAATCTAAATCTTTTACAAAGAGGCCCCTCTGACAAAATTTCTTCACAGCGCAGCCCCTGATTATTTACAAATAGGCCCCTGGATGTCTAAAACTTCTCCAAATGAGCCCCTGGAAGCCCAATTTCCACTTCAGACCCTGCCAAAAGCCCAAACTACAAATTCCAGTCCTTTCAGCTTTACAAATAAGCCCCTGGGAAACTTGAAACTTTACAAATAGGCCCTTTTCAGCCCTTTTTGGTCATAACTTCTTCATTTCAAACCCAAATCAACTCAAATCAACTCTAAATGAACCCAAATCAAATCCTTCATAATTTTAAATCGAAATCAAGCATAACTAAACATAATACAACCGGTCAAATGACCAAAATGCCCTTTTCTTCATTCTTCTCACATTTAAATCATTTTCTCTTAAAGTAAAAACATAAATAAAGCATAAATATATTTTTAATACAATATGTTTCTAAAAATAAATAAAAGAGTGTAGTATGTATATTTTAATTCATTGCATCTCATGTATGCATGTTAATTAAATATCCGGAACAAGAAAAGTCAAACGGAAATATATGAGTTCTCCCCTTGTAGCCCCTTTACTCAATTCACTTAAATAGGTATAAATCTCGGAATGAGCGAGGTATTCAGTATGGCTTGGAAGGGTCATCTGATGTAATTAACAGCGGGGGCTTGCGCCCGCTGGGAGTTAAACGTCCCCACAATCATTTAAACTCTCTCGATAGACTGATTATGAACAGTAGGTCTGTCGAGGGTGAACCAGAAGGAATAGCAGAAAGAAGAAAGAGATGAATGTTTTAAGTTCGATGTTCTTTAACCAATTGAGAGCATTGAACCATGAGACATTTAAATACATATGCACACACCTTCCATACCAGCTGTGCAACTTTCTGCGCCCTACAATACCATAGAGACAAACCCTGGGTGATGCATGTTACTTTCTTAATAAACTGTATTTAATCAAATAATAGTGCCCGGCAGTCAACCAATTACCAATGCAACCATGTATATAGACAAATTTGCATGTGATGCATGTTACTTTCTCATTAATTAGCTGTATGTAATTAAATACTGATTTCGAAGTCAATAATGCATGATACCCGGCAGTTTTTAAGGCACTAAACAGAAGATGGTAATAATTATCTTAAATTGTATTATTTGATAATATAAAATGATTAACTGGCGTTTCCTGAAGGAAGAAATCTTTGATATTTTATATTATAATAAATTAAAACGTACTATCAAAATCGTTTTTATGGGAAGAAATATTTGGTCACCAAATTCTAAATAATATAAATATGTAAAAATAAATGTTGAATGTACATACATGATGATTCAAACTCAGAACTCAATTGCTAAGTTATTGCAATGTCAGTTCTTCTGGGTCCGGATCCCCTAAAGTAATCTAATTTTTGGATTTTGGATTGGGACCGTCCGATTCGAATCCGTCACTCAAGATCATCTCGGGATGTGTGCGCTCCACTTAGGAATAGATTGTTGAGGATTCGAATCGGACGGTCCCGATCTAAAACTCAAAAATTAAATTACTTTACTGGATATGAATTCAGTTCTTCTTAGAGTGAAAATATAATTAAATCATTCTCAAATCAAGAAGTAATGATATAAGGAAAATACAAACAACATTAATTTTTCACCTATATGTATAGGGAGAGATTTAATTTGAAAGATTAATTTTGAGAAATTAAGCTAAAACACTTGTAAATATGTTCTTAATTTATGAAAATTGTTGGACGGCAAATAGCCGCTAACCTTAAAAAAAAAAAAAAAACTATAACGACCCAATTGATAATGATGGAAATAAAGAATGAAATGATAAACCGGTATGGAATATTAATCCGATATTTTTATTAATACCAAAAAAAAAACAAATTATCAAATCTGCCACCACTCCAAACTTATTTTTAAATCTACCCCAACCGCCCAGCAACTAGGCTATCCAGTTTCCCTAGCTGACCGCCCAGCAGCTGGGCGGTCCACTATGCATAGCTGACCGCCAAGCTGCTGGGCGGTCCACTATTGATTTTTTTTTTTATATATTGGCGGCCCGACCCCTCTCTCTCTCTTCTCTCTCGTTTCTTCTCTGCCTCCCCGCCGCCCGCCGCCCGAAACCAACCCACCTTACTCTCTCTCTTGCTCTCTCTCACTACCGAAGTATCTCTCTCCCTCTCTTCCTCTCTCTCTCCAATCTGCCACTCTCTCTCTCTCTTCCTCTCCCTCTTCCTCTCTCTCTCACTTGCCCTCTCTCACCCAAACCCTAATTTTCGGCCATCTCGGCGACAATTCAATTATTTTCGGGTAAGTCTCTAAATAACTTTTTTAATTTATATTTTGTATATTGTATTAGCATTGGAACGATTGGTAGAAATTGAATTGTTAATTATCTTGTGCTGGTTGTTGATTTTCCCGACACGATTGAATTGTTCAAAATTAGAATTTCCAAAATTAGGATTTGTAAATTAGGATTTAGGGTTGACAAAACTGGAGTTTATAAATTAGGGTTGAATTGTTAATTATCGTGTGCGGGTTGTTGATTTTCCCGTCGCGATTTAATTGTTAAAAATTAGGGTTTGTAAATTAGGATTTAGGGTTGACAAAACTAGAGATTATAAGTTAGGGTTGAATTGTTAATTATCGTGTGCGGGTTGTTGATTTTCCCGTCGCGATTTAATTGTTAAAAATTAGGGTTTGTAAATTAGAATTTAGGGTTGACAAAATTGAAGTTTATATGTTAGGGTTGAATTGTTAATTATTGTGTTAGTTACGGTTAAATTGTTAAATTAGGGTTTAGGGTTGATAAAATTGGAGTTTATAAGTTAGGGTTTATAAATCAGAATTTATAAGGTAGAATCTTCTGTTTATTGAAATGTAGTATGGTCAGAACTAGACGAGGACGTGCATGGGATGCCCCTCTGGAGCAGGGGAGAGTTCACATGATCACGGTGTAGAGGATTCCGGTGCAGAGGCATCCGGTGCAGAGGCATCCGGTGCAGAGGCATCCGGTGCAGAGACATCCGGTGCAGAGGCTCCCTTTGGAGATTATCCCGACACATTTAGTCCTCTTCTGTGGACCCCACATGTCAGTCACCGTGTCTCACTTGCATCTATAGAGGTACGTTGGTTTTGTATTCCTAATTTAAATAGCATTATTTAATATTACAGATAATTAGACGTTTATATTGAAATCATTGTAAAATGCAGGACACGTACATGATGACAGTGAGACATCGCACCCCCGAGATACCATACGTCCGTCACTCGTTGATGGAGCAGTGCATCATGCATCTCGGGTTGTATCAATTGGCCACCATGCCTCACTGTCATATTGACTATTCACACAAAAGCGTATGCACAAAGTTTCAGTATAGCAAGCTATTCCTTTTAAACCTTGGTACACCTTTCGAGACGGATTGGAAGTGTACAATCCTATCGAGCAGTAAATTCAGGTATCAATCCACAAGGACGGTTGAATATTTAAAGAGCTCTACTTAGTTTATAAAAATCCTAGAAGTTCTGCAAAGTTGGTTTTGGGTTGTTTAGATTCCTAAATAGCAGTAATTAAATGCAAGAGAGTAAATTAAACTGGGTTTTAATCAAAGGTAAAAAGACGTTTCTAGGGTTAAGACTTCATCTCAGTTTTGTCTCAAGTTGTCCGGTCCGTGTCATTTCCTACACGGGCCGTGTCAGTGTACACGGGCCGTGTCATTTCCTACACGGTCCGTGTTGACCTCAAGTGAATGCAGCAGATACTGTTTCTTTGTATCGTTCCTTTGTGTAGGGTTCTACTGACCAAACCTAATGTTCCTAAACCTCAACTGTCGTTTGTTGGTTTGTTAACTTGGTTTGGAGTTGCAATATGTGCCCTCGTTGGGTCTAGGCCTCAACTGTCGTTTGTTGGTCCGAAGTACCTAGTTGCTTGATTGGTATACTAAAGATAACATCTATCCGTCGATAGAGGAAATATTCACCTGTCGGCTACTACTTGGTTTCACATTTCAGATCACTAATCCTACCTCATGTACTTAGTTTGGTTGAGAGATCATAAGGGCCAAAGTACCTTCTAGATGTGGCCATTCATATAGTGGTAAACCAATATAAATCAAACAATTTATCTAAGCAATTAAAATACTACTCAATCAATCAAACACAAATTTCAATACAAACACTACTACAATATGAGTTTTCTGCAAGGGCAACACTTGGTTTTAGTAAGGGGAGGAAAGCCCTTGCAAAAGAAATGGCATTTCTGGATTCATAAAACTTGTTGCAAGGGTATCCCATGCAAATTGTATCGCATGCAAATGTTTGATGTGCACGCATGCAAATGTTTTCTGTCTCCCCTTGCAAATACATTATGAAGGTCAGATAATATATTTAATTGGAGGCCCATGCAACAACTCAACCACAAGCCCTTGCAAATACTTAACCGAAGGTCAGATATTATATTTAATTGGATCTCCTTGCAACAACTCAACCCCATGCCCTTGCAAATACATTATGAAGGTCAGATA
Organism: Carex parvula; assembly: GCA_025461045.1. Lineage (NCBI taxonomy): Eukaryota > Viridiplantae > Streptophyta > Magnoliopsida > Poales > Cyperaceae > Carex > Carex parvula. Next base: position 312,808 of record JAJGRW010000091.1, on the reverse strand, counting down.
TTATATTTAATTGGAGGCCCATGCAACAACTCAACCCCATGCCCTTGCAAATACTTAACCGAAGGTCAGATATTATATTTAATTGGAGCTCCTTGCAACAACTCAACCGCATGCCCTTGCAAATACATTATGAAGGTCCGATATTATATTTAATTGGAGGCCCATGCAACAACTCAACCTCATGCCCTTGCAAATACTTAACCGAAGGTCAGATATTATATTTAATTGGAGGTCCTTGCAATAACTCAACCCCTTGCCCTTGCAAATACTCTGGACTGTCGAATCTAAACAATTTTGCAATTGTTTAGTTCCTGGATAGTAGCATTTCTGTTTATTTTGTATCTCCTTAGAATGATATTTTATTATAAATCACAACAACATGAATGATAGCAGTATATAAGAATTAAATACTTTGGTAACTTAAATCTTGGTATTTAGAACAATAATTGTAAAAACACTTTGACACAAACATTGATTCACCAATTAAAACTCAAAATGATTGTGACACAAAATAATTGAGAAACCCAAAAAATAATTGTACAAACATATATTGTGACACAACACACATATATACAACTATTGATTCACCAATTAAAACTCTTGATCGGAATCATCATAGGCATTGAAACCAAATTCATCCACACCTTGCTCCATGTCCAACTCTTCGTCATCTTCCTCAATTGGGTTGTCATCTACTAGCTCGTACTCGTCTTCTTGTGGGGCCATACCATCCCAATCAAATTCTTCACCATTTGAAACCTCGATCGAATGATCCGGCATTTCATCTTGGAAAAATTCTAGGTTTGCATCGACTTCGTCCTCGACACGAAACCTCCCCTTCGCGCTAGTTTTCATTGCCACCCACCATTGGCGTCTTTCAATTTTTTCCGATGGATACGGAAGGTAGAACACTTGGATTGCTTGAGGTGCCAATACAAAAGGTTCATAATTTTTAAGGCGGGAAGCATGTTTAACCTCAACAATTCCATGTTGGATGTCCACCCTTACACCGTTTGTTATGTCAAACCAATTACACCTAAAGAGAACGACCTTGTTGAGTCCATCGTAATCTAGTTCAATTACCTCTTGGAGAAGTCCGTAGTAGTCTTGTGGTGTGTCAATTCCATCCCACTCCCCTTTAATGCAAACACCGCTACTATTTGTTGACTTGTTTCCCCCATATGCCTCCGTGTGAAATCGATAGCCGTTCACCTCGTACCCTTCGTAGCAGTCCGCTTGTTTTTGTGGCATTAGTCCTGCCCTCCGGAGATAGGGGTCGCAATCATGATCAGATAATACCTTCTTTCGTAGCCAATCTGCAAACCCATTTTCACGAACTTTGTTCAAATGTTGTGCGGATTTGGCTTGTCTAGAGTTTAGCATGCATGCATCAAACTCTCTACACATTTCAACATGTCATAATATTAGATTTTGAAAGTGGTTAGAATAGGTGATTTTGAAATCATCAAAATAAAAATTTAGAAGATTGTACCCTAGGAATTTATTTTTGATCTCTGGACAATTGAGAATGACGTATGTGTGTGCAGCTTTAAGTTCCTTGTCATCTAGAGTCCTTCGATTTGGTCGTGTGAAGAAACGGCCGGCCGTATCAAATATCGATAGACGTCCCCGCGGAGGGTTACTTGTTCCAACGTCTTGTGAGTTTGTGTTAGACTTCTCTGCAAAAAAATGTGTGCAAAATGTACCAATTTCTTTAACAATTGTAGCCTCGACAATTGAACCTTCAACACGTGCCTTGTTCGTGACTCTCATCCTCTGTTCTTTGTTACGTCTGTAATATAAATATTGAGTTATGGATGATTATTAGGTAGGTACAACAAAAAATACACACCTTTCACACGGGTCACAAAGAGATTAAATAAAAACACACCTTTCACATGGATACATCCATCGAGGCCCTACCGGTCCACCCAATCTAGCCTCATGACAAACATGGACCACAAGATGCTCCATAGAATTGAAAAAACCCGGCGGGAAAATCTTCTCCATTTTGCACATTGTGACCACAATATCCTTTTCTAATTGGTCGATACGGGATGGATCAAGCTCTTTGGCACAAATCTCTCTAAAGAAGCTCGAAATCTCGCACAAAACATCCCATACGTAATCAGGGACAAAGTCTCGAAATGCGATAGGAAGGAGTCGCTCCATGAACACATGAAAATCATGACTTTTTAGCCCAGTTAGGGTGTTTGTTGTGAGGTTTACACACCTTGACCAACTCGATGCGTAGCCATCGGGGAACTTGACATTCTCCTTGAGCCATACTAAAATCTGCCTCTTTTGCTGTGGAGAGACTGTGAATGGAGCCTTTGGTTTTCGCAGCTTTTGTGGGTTATCCGGGTCCGGGATTAGGTTCTGATTAGCACGATTGCAAAGGATAGCCAAATCTTTACGTGCTTTTTCATTATCCTTGTTTTTGGTCCCCATACCTAAAAGCGTGTAAATCAGATTTTCTGCGAAATTTTTCTCCAAATGCATCATGTCAATATTGTGTTGCAATAGGTTGTCCTTCCAATAGGGCAAACTCCAAAAAATACTCTTCTTTTGCCAATGGTGGGTCTGACCATAACCGGGAAACTGGTCGAGGTCATTTTTTAGCCCATTTCATCCCCTCTAATTTACTCACCATCGCGAGCCGCTCCTCTCCCGTTACTCTTCGTGGCGGCCGATCAAAATCGACCTTACCCTTTAGGAAATTTTTCTTATCGCGACGAAATGGGTGATCTAGAGGCAATAAGCATCTATGACAGCCGAACCATGTAGCTTTCCCACTATGCTTTAATTGGAATGTCTTTGTGGCACCCATGCAATGAAAACATGCCAATCGGCCTTTAGTGCCCCACCCACATAGCATCTCGTATGCGGGGTAATCGCTTACCGACCAAAGAAGTGTCGCATGCATCTTGAAATTACGTTGTTTAGACTCATCCCATGTAAGTTCTCCAACCGTCCACAATTTCTTCAATTCGTCAATTAACGGTTCAAGAAGAATGTCAATGTCTCGACCCGGATGCTTAGGTCCCGGAATGACAAGCGCGAGAAACATGCTTTCTTCTTTCATTATCATCCCGGGTGGAAGGTTATACGGAAAAACAAAAACCGGCCAACATGAATACGGAGACGCATTTGAGTTGAATGGCATGAACCCATCCGTCGTTATCCCCATCCAAACATTTCTCACCTCGGCGGCAAAAGCTGGATATTTCCGTGCGAAGTGCTTCCAAGCCTCGCCATCGGCCGGGTGCACCATAATCCCGGGCTTATCACGAAAACCTTCCTTATGCCATCTCATTTTGACCGCATTTGATCGGGTCATGTACATCTTTTGCAATCTTGGAGTGATGGGTAGATAACGAAGTATCTTTTGGGGAATCGGTTTTGCATTCTTATTAGGTGATACCTCGCATATTTAGTCTATTTTAGGCCTGTTTTAGTACCAGATTCGTGCCCTAATTCACCAGAATCATGTGCATTTTATCGATATATCTTTAGAATTTGGTACTGCTGAGTGTTTGTTTGTTTTCTGCAGGTTTGGAGCAAAACACATGAAGAAACGGCGATTTGGGATGATTTGGTACGGCCCTTACCAGGTTTGGTACGGGTCTCACCAGACTTAGCCGATTTTAGCTCATCACGCCTGGTACGGTCAGGCCGTACCACTTTGGTACGGGCCGTACCTAAAGGCGGCCTGACAGATTCAAATCTTGGCAGAGGCTATTTAAGGCGGGGAGCTCTCCAATTTCGCAAGCTTTTCATTCCAGAAACATTTGAGAGCACAGTAAGAGAGAGAAAGAGAGCTGAGGAGCTAGGAGCAAGAAGGAAGGAAGAGGAAAGAGGCGAAACTCGACGGATCAAGCCTCCTCCACTCGATCCCTTCGATCCATGGCTTTCTTTACCTCTTTTATTGTATTATTAGATCAGATCATGTGCTGTGAGTAGTTACTTTAGTTTCTAGGGTTTTGAGATGGATTCTTGATTTGCTTTGACTTTCTTTGACTTGTATCTTGTATGAACTCTTTTGATTGATTGATTGTGATTTCTTTGCTATCTCTTGCTTTGCTTGCTGTGATTGTGTATGGTGAACCTCTAGGTTTAGATCAAACCTATCAAGGTCATGTGATCATCTCAATCTCTCAACCAAATCAATTGCTTAGGGTAGACTTGTTCGAATTGAAGCCGAGAGGTTGAATTCCCCTCTAATTGACAGATCAGAGGGTACCTTAGGTCTCCAATCAACCAGCTAGGGTAGATCTGTACCAACATATGAAAATTGAGGTGTAGAAATCCCTAAAAGGCAATCAATTGCATTCCAACCTAGATCTTGATCCAATACACGAGAGTTGAGGCTTAGGAACCTTAGGCGTGGTCAATTGAACCTTTCTAAAGAGTTTAGCACAAGGTACCAGCAAGAAATGCATCAACTCGAACTGGTAAGCTCTGTTCTGGCAAGCCAGTACGGGTCTTACCAGAGTGGTGCGGCCTTGCCTTACCAAGTAGAGTACGGCCTAGCCGTACCAACTTGGTACGGGCCGCACCACTAGAGGCAGATCACAGATGAAGTCTGAAACCCTGGAAACGCCTTTTATCCATAATCAAAACACAGTTTACATTTCTTCTAGCACTTTATTACATCTGTTTGCATTGTTCGATTTGTTTGAATTGATCTTTTAGGAACTTAAATACCAAACCCAATCTTTCTCACTTCTAGTTTTTAATTGAGTTCGGTGGATTCTAACCTAACAATTGCCCGTCCCTGTGGATCGATACCCGATTATATTACTCGATAGGGGTTGTGCACTTGCAACCCTTACTCGTGAAGTGTAAGCACGGTTTTAAAAGGTACGCCCTCAAGCGTACCGAAACTTGCGTTGCGTTTTCGCGCGAACATTAGGCCCCGACGGCTTATATCTCGGTGTACCACATTCATCACATTGCGTCTTGTCCTTGTTCGCATCGTTGTAATAGAGCATACAAAAATTGGGGCATACGTCTATTTTCTTATGTTCCATGCCCAATCCATCGATCAATCGCTTGGCTTGATAGAAATTTTCCGGCATTTTCTCACTAGGGGGAAGCATGCTTTTGATAAGACCCATCATCCCATCAAAGCATTTTTGGCTCAATTGGTGTTCCGACTTCAATGCGATTGCTTGTGTCACGGCCGACAAGATTGTGTGTGATTCGCATTTCAATTGACCCGTCATGTTCTCCTCCCATAGCGGTGTTTCCGATGCGGCTAGCATGTCGAAGAACTTTTTAGCCATTCCGGTAGGTCTCTCTTCCTCCCAATCGAAATCAAAACCCGTTGCTGCCCTTACCATTTCACCTCCCACATGATAATTGTCATTGATTGGCTCAAAAGGTGGATGTTGCGGGGCATTGAGAGATGAGTCAGGACGATCCTCTCCGTGTGAGTACGAATGTTCATATCCTTCTCGAAAGCTGGATTGGTAAAGATGTATTCTCACGGTTTGCAAATCTTTGGTTAAGAGGTTTTCACATTTCTTACATGGACATGCGATACATTGTTTGCCATTAAGGACAGTCACAACCGAGGGCTTGGATATTGCTACATCAACAAATTCTTTCACACCCTCTATGAACTCGGGTAGAATCCTTCCATTGGCATTTAGGCGGTTGTACATCCATCTACGGTCCGTTCCCATTTGCCTAGTTAGATTTTAGATAAGAGAGATGTGAGTTAGCTAGCCACTAGGGAGCATTTAGTTTAATTGGCAACCAATGTTAAATATGGACCAAGCGAGCCCTTACCATTTGAGAAATTGTATCACTTGTTATTATCAACAAATGTGGGTATACAATTAATTTGGAAGAATAGAGGATAATTACTTACCAAATGGAGAGGCCAGCTCCGAAGATTGAACTGGGGTTTTACTGGCAGCAACAGTGAGATGAGATGAGCTCTAGTGCGAAATGCGATAGGAGATGCCCAATTTAGGGTTTGATTTGAGAGGAGCTCTCGGGATGTTTGATTTGAGAGGAGATGAGAGGAGATGAGAGAAGCCGTGTTTTTGTGCGAAGAGAGACAACGACCTAGTTGCACATATAACATAAACGGGTTCTCTCCGCTTAAAACGAAAATAGAGGTCCCGGCTTCCAGAGAGCAAAAATTATTTCTATCGGTATACCAATGCAAATAATGGCATCTATTATTTGAGTAAAATCTAAATTTCCTGGGCGCACCCACAGTGTACGCATCATATTAAACCCATAGTGTACGCACAATGTGTAAGAAAAAACCTGAGAGATCTGGTTGAGTGACACACAACATAAATGGGTTCCTCAAAAACAGTTAAAGAGTTTTTGAAATGTGTAAGAAAAAGAGCAACAACACCACCTTGTAAAGGGCTGCTGCCTCACTCAAAACACAAGTTGGAAAAAACTTTTGTAGGCAACAACAACAGATCGCCAAAAAAATAGTTGTAGGGTTTTGAGACAGCAAAATGACAATTTGGAAAGGTTAAACATAAATAAAGACCTGTGAGGCCACATAAATTCACACCCTACTTCTTTGAAAGGTAAAACACATAAATTGACACCCTACTTTGTTCATTAAATATTTTACAAGTATCAAAGGGACATTGCCAATTCAATCGAGCGGCATCTCAATTCTGTGGGCCCTCTCCCCCCCCATTGGCTCCCTCACCATCATGTCCCTTGGATGTCCCCTCCTACAAGGCAAACAAAAATCAGAACATTAACAGTGCTACTAAGTTGTTTTCATAAATAAAGTGCAACTGAGATATGGAACTTACATTTGGCGGTGGAAGAGGCGCTCCAGTTGCTCGGAAGAGCGCCGCAAATAATGTTTGGTTGTATTCGTCGTTCTTCTTATGTAATGCCAACTCTTCTTTGTGCCGCTTTTCTTGGGCAGCTATCTCGGCGGCAAAAGCTCTTCGTTCATCTACTAACTTGGAGGCTATTAACACTGCCACCTGTGACCTTGTGAATCTTTCATTCTCGTCTACAGCCGATGTGGCAGTACTCTTGGCAGGATCCGACATGGTTGCATCCTCTGCAGCCAATGCTTGGTTGACTTTAGATATCCTCGAGCGGTTTCCAAAGCCGAACAACCGGCCACGCCTATCCTCTCCATCTACAGCAAGCTCCCAAAGTGACTCCTCTGACATCACCCCCCCGTATTGACGCTTGAGGTCCTCAAAACACTTCTGCATTTGTTAATAACAAAGGGCATGAATTACAAAAAACCTTTATTCAATCTAACATAAATTCATACAATCTTCAGGTGACAGTTTAGTACCAACATCCCCAAGTGCCAAGAAATTTCATGTACACCCTTCTAAATTTAAAAGTACTTGTTATTCTAATGGCCTTTCAGGTTATCTGGCATAACAACGGGCAAGGATATACATTGACCTGGTTATAAACAACACTTAAAAACACATTTGAAATTTGAAAGTTACCATCTTGGCCTCTGCCTTCTCGTTTACATACACCTTTCCAGCGTCTGAATCCTTAAGGTGCATTCGATCGAAAACCTCCTTTAGCCCCACGGACGATCCCTTTTCGGATGCCTGCAGATCAAATTAATGAGAATTTGATTAGGAGGGATTAAAAACATGAATCACTGGCAGGAACAATGAAAAGGGTATTTTATGCAATACCAGTTTTTGTGCGTGCCGAAATGCTGAAATGGAACCAGCCACATGATGGATGATCTTCCCTCCTTTCTTTTTGTTATCCCGGTTGGTGGTTGATATTTTGTCGAACTTCTCCTTCGACCAGATGAGGCACAACCCCTTCCAATAACCCGGATTCTTGCACCACTGTGGAGGGAAGTCTTTCCACACTTCCTTGTCTGATCCATATTTAGCCGTGTACTTTTTCCTCAAATGAGTCATCTCACTATAATATGCTTCTGATGCTATTCTCTCAAAGACATCCAAACATCGTTGCACATCTTCCCCTTCCCCCCAGGAATATCTCTGCAAGAATTTTCTCAAAATCTCCAACCGCGCCTTGATAGGAAACATATTGTACGTCCTATACGGTCCCGGCATGTTCTCTAAGGTTAGGATCCTAACTGTGCTGACAATTTTTGTGCAAATAGGAGTGGATGTGAACTCCGCGTCACCGACAACCATCAATTCCGGTCGCGCTCCAGGTGCTGCTGGTTTACGAGGCTTGGCCATACCTCGGCCCCGCCTGACTTCAGACTTCCCTGCCCTTTTTCTCTTGCCCGTTGTCTTGACTTCAGCCCCCCGAGCGCTCTCTTCGTCAAGTTCTCTATTGTTGGCTTCCTTCGCTTCATCACAGTTCCGAAGTGGGCGGCGTCTTAGCGTTCGCTTACCGCCATCATCAAAATTGACTGCTGGATGTGCAGACTCCTCCTCTGAACAAGTATTGACCTCAGATGTCTCTTCCTCGGTCTCTTGAGTGAACCGTGACTGTGAGGAATAAGCCCAGTCGGAGTCACCAGCCTCCGGTTGTGGCGATGATGTCGTTGAAGATGGCGGTGACTCGGTGTGCATAATCGTATCAACAGATTCATTATGTACTTCTGCGGTTGGCATCGACCTGGTGGGTTCTGACTGGGAGGGCCGTGTGTTGGGGGGCCTGCTTGGCTTTGAACCTGACTGGCTTGGCCTGCTTCGCTTCAAAACCCCAGGATTAGGGCCCCAAAAGATTTTCAAGCTGGGGGCTGCTACCTCTGGCTGAACAAGTGGAGCAGCCAGCTGTGGCTCCGGTTCCCGGGGTTCAACAAATGGCTCGGAGTCATCGATTTGCACATCTGCTGCTGTGACGGAGTGCTCAAGCTGTTGCGACACATCTGCGGTTGCGACACATGACACATCTAAAAAATAAATGAACAAGAAAAATCAAAATATTATGTAAATTAATAAATATGGGATTGTGAACCTGAATGTTATCATTTTCAGGGTTGTGAACCTAAATGTTGTAGAGAACTTGGTATAAAAAATAGTATGGGGTTGTGAAACTGAATGTTATCATTTTCAGGGCAAGACATATTTTCAGGGCAAGACATGAAAAAGGAACAAGGTGATGGTGCTGGTATGAACTTTGATACAAATTAAAATGTGGTTCTCTTTGAAAGTGCAAAACCAGTAAGCAACTTTTGAATTACAAAAATAAATTTTACAGAAATAAATTGTACATATAGATTCACATATAAATCCGCATATGTGGTGCTCTTTTGACGCATATTTAAAACTGTAGTTGGTCAATTAGATTAAGGATATCAACGATGTAACACAAGAACTAATAAAATTTATATAGCTTAAAATAACTATTGACAAGATAGTTTGTAAGTCAATTGGAGATTTTGGTACCCTTCTAAATTTGCAATAGTACAGCAATACATAATATGTGGTAGTGTTATGTTTAGGTTTATCAGCTCCGGATTTTAGATGAAAGGAAAACGAGTTATAACATTTCGTTTGATTTTCCCATAAATCTCCTCTTGCTGCCACATACATGTATATGATCGACCTCAGTTCTTTTGATTCTTCTGAACTCTTCAATTTATATCTTTCTATTTTATGAATTCAGATCCAAAATAAAGCATGGCTATTATATATAATTGATCACTAAACAATATAAAATTTATATTGTGATATTGTCTGACAAATATAGATACGAAAGAGGCACATGTGCTTAATTTAAGATGTGTAATCTCTTAACCAAATAATAGCGTAGGGTGACAGAGCAACAATGCACAAACAAAGAAGCTAGCAATCCTTTTCTTACATTAAGTATATACCGTTTAATGGGCATCGTACATGGATGGGTACATCTCTACAACAAATTTTCTGGTGTACCCATGCGAACTTGCAAAATTTAAGCATTGGTACAGTGAAATTGACAAATAATTTGCTAATTTGAAAGTTTGTATGGGTACACCAGAAATTTTCCCAAATTCAGCAAACACAGTATCGGTACCTTTATCAGTTGGCTCATCTTGCAAAAATGTGCTCAACGGGTTGAGCCTTGACGAGCGGCGGAGTGGCCGCACCGTGCTCGAGTTGTTATGTTTGGCTCGACCTCTGACAGACTTTTTTGGCGGTGGATTAGGCGGTGGATTGGGCGAAGGAACAGTTGCCACTACCTCGCTGGTGTTAGGCGGTGGCGGCTTTGACTGGGGTGCATCTGACGGCGGATGTGGCGGGGCTACAGGCGATGGGTTAGGCGGTGGCACGGTTGGATTAGGCGTATGTGGGGGTGCATCTGATGGCGGATGTGGGGGTGGTTGGGCAACAGGTTCTGGGTTAGGCGGAGTGGCCACAGTTGCATCTATCTCACATCCTTCCCGCAGCGTTGGCAGCTTGGGTTCTTCTCTGTATGACAGTGGAGGTGGCGGGCGGTGGGATTGCTTTAGAACACGTCCTCTTTTCGCGGAGATTTGGGCCTTAGTGAACCGTGGAGGTTGTCGGCGAACAACTACCTCCCACTGCGAGCCGGCATCTTTGTCAGCATTGTCAGCCATGGAACCTATTGTTACAAAACCAACCTTTAATTGTCAGATTTTGACAATATAATTGAACTTCAATCAATCCAATCAATCCCACCATTTTATGTGATCAGTTCAACCGGCATGTTGGTTTTATAATGATTCAAGAATTTTAAGTGCTGCAGTTATTGATGATGATGATATATGACGATCATCAACACATTTTCTAATACTAATTATAATACTTAATAATGTAAACTGGTTTTACTTCTGATTTGAGGACCTTGTCAGATTTTAATCTGGTACCAGTATTTTAATATGGCTAAAAGAGGACATTGTCCACCAGTACCAGTACCAGAATAAGAAAAGGGGAAAGTTATTTCAAAAACGCAATAACCTAAATCAAAAGAAAAGGGTTTGAAGCTCTGCCATTGTCCTAAATCAAAAGATTTCTGACAGCATTAACCTAAATCAAACGAAAAGGGGAAAGCTCTGCGGGTCTCATACATTTCGAAACCATTAACCTAAATGTGAAGAAAACGAAAAGGGGAAAGCCATTGTGAGTGCAGTTTGTGAAGCATTAACCTAAATCAAAAGAACTTACCGATTGACGGCGGAGTCCGATATCCAAACGATCGGGGATCTCGGAGCCCTAGTAGAGAGGAGATCGGCGTCGGTGACTCCGGTAGGCGACGGCGATCAACGATCGGATCGTTTGATGCTGGGCGTACAGGACGGCGACGGTCTGAGTTCTCGGTCGACTTATGGTGGACAGGTGGAGAGAGCGAGTGTTTGAGAGTGGTATTTCCAAAAATACGCTAAGTTTTTTGAAAGGGTTGCGTCTCTTGATATTCACATCCTCGGTCGGTACCGTAACAGGGAATATATTACAATTACTTGATCTTGTCCGTTCTATTTAACTTGGCACGAATCTCGAAGCGTCTGGGAATTAATCTAAAACTGTAAAGTGAAGGGAATATTTTACGGTACCGGTGAGGACATTTACCCGCATTTACTTGGGAGACCTACCCGAAGCCTTTGGCCTCAGGTAACGTAATATATGTGGTCAGATCGGAGCGGTTTGATCATACTCAAGCGCGGATATTGAAGCAGCATATGCATCGTGTAGGGTCAGATTGAATAGCAATAAATGTGCTACTTCAGAGTATAGATACTCAGTGCCAGCACCATACTTAATGAGTAGATCAGGGCCATCTATCAACAATCAGACGGCTTGGCTTCTGCATTTGTTATTAATTAGATACTGGTTGTATACAGAAACTATTATGAAAAAATCCAAAAAAAAATTTATAATTTTTTTTTAAACTATAATATCGCAAACTAATACTTAATAACATAAATTTTATGGCCTTTCATCATTTTTTGCCCCTAGAAATCAATGAAATATATTTGGACCGTTCATTTTGATTTGATAATCCAACGGTCGATCAACGATGAAACGGCTCAAAATTTATTTTGAAATGATCAAGAGTTGACATTAAACATAACAAACCTAAAATCCAATAAGTTCGGTTATGTCTTGGTTTCGATCCACCGCAAACTATTTGTAGCCATTTGATGCTTCAATATTTGGTCAATTAGATGGAGGGGTAAATATAAACTTTACGTGATGAAAATTTTCCCCGGGACTATAAATGTAATGTTCTTCGGTTTCAACGGTTCCGATCGACACCCACATGGTTTAATTCGTTACATCTTCATTGTCTCGCCCAACAAGAGTTTGTGGTTCATATTCAAACATGCATGATGTGATCTATATATACAACATAAACAAACTGCAATATAATTTAATGTCTCCAAAAATTATTTAATATAGCTGATAGGTCCATGTGCCAATGGCCCTTAAAAAGCCCCGGCCTGGTCCAATAAAGCACTCCCAGATTTGAATACACAAAAGGCCGGCCCAAAATAGAATAAAACAAAATAGGCCCCGCCCCTTACAAAAAACGGGCCACAACCCAAAGAACAGCCAGGGATTCGGACCCCCTCCCGGGGCCAGCCCGAGGTTAAAAGCACTCGGGATTCGGACCCCCTCCCGGGGCCAGCCCGAGGTTAAAAGCACCCGGGACTCGGACCCCCTCCCGGGGCCAGCCCGAGGTTACAGACAGCCCGAGATTCGGACCACCTCTCAAGGCCAGCTCGGGTCCAAACAAAATAAGGCTCAAAGCCTAACATACCGAACAACCAGAGAAAGCCGACGCACGGCCTCGTTGATTCGGCCCGTGACAGATTATGCGGATCCTGTTGCCTATTATGCGGGCGCCCTCAACAGTATGCGGGTCTTTGTCATTAATGCTGACAAGACCCCGCTATAGTAGGGCGCTCCCTATTTAAGGCAGAGAACCCCTCTGAAAGGGGGACGGCAAAAAACTGCATTAATCGCACTCACCAACACCAGAGGAGGTATTAAAAAGGGTTAGAGCGTTAATACCCCTCCGACACCCCGCGTGTCCATCCTCTCGCCCGGTTTCCCTCAAACCGGGACGAGTTGTACATTCAATAACCGGCCTTCGCACGGCCTGCTTCCTGAGAACAGGACGTGCCTCCACCTTACTGGACGAGTCCAAGTACAGCCCGGCCCCCTCGGGAAGGGACGTATCAACCACCGTGGGGCCCCCAGCCTCAATTGAGCCAGATGACTTCCGCAACCAAACAACTAGACGTCAGCAAGCCCACCCCCGAGGAGGTTGCTCGGCGGACGGAACTATCTAACCGAAGAACTGAGAATGTGAAACCCCCGCCAACCTAACCTCGGGCCTGAAATCCAAAGAACTCTCGAAGAAAACTCCCCAAGGTGACCCGAGCGTGGGGGCAACGAGTAAAAACCTTCCCGCCAAGGTGAACCAGAAGACCTCCAGCCCAATTGTCCATCCGACCCCCTCTTTCGGCATGCCGCTCGAAGGGGTACCGATCACCCAACCGGGGATGGGCCTGGAGTCCCTCGGAGTTTCCACACCAATTATGAGACCGATCGACTCGACTATTGTCACTGCCCAGGCCACAGGCCCGATCGGGTCGACCCCCCAAAATACCCAAAGCCAGATGATCTACGCCCAATACCATTCTCCGTATGTTCCACAGTATGTATATCCACCTCCCTACAACTATCCTCCGTACCCGCAATATGCTTCTCCATATCCATAGTACCCGGCCACCCCCTTAGCACACTACCCTCTACAAGCTGATCCCAACCTGTCATACCATCCCCAAACTCCCACCTCGGCTCCCGGGATACAAATGATTCATCCCCCGCCACCTGTGGTACAGCTAATCCAAACCGGACCTGGGTCGAATAATCCAGAGCCTGGTCCGCACGATACGGAGCGTGGCTCTAGCAAACCCGACCCCGACCTTGAGACTCTTGTTGGCGAGGGGGAGACAAGACAGGATGGTGGACCGCAGAGGAAGCTGTCTTTCGGAACTGAATAGGGAGAAAGCAAAGGCTCGTCTGCGGCGGCCAGCTCGAGAAGGAGTGCTGGTCGGGCGAGAATAGAGCGAACACGAGAAGGCCTCGGGAAACAGACCGAAGAGCAATCTCGCCACTCGAGGAAGGACGATCACTCTCATCATTCGCGGGAAGAGCGTCGCCGGACGTCACCTAAAAAGCGGCGAAGGACACGTACCACAACAGAGGCCGCAGGAGTAGATATGGCAACGATAAATGCAATGATTAAAAAGGGGGTGGAGAAAGGGATGGCGGAAAGAGAAAGAAAGAGAGCAGGGACTCGTTCCAGGTCGACGAATATTTTGGAAGGACCATTAGCCCCGGAACTTTATAAAGCCCCCATGGGTGACTTCAAATACCCCACTGGCCTTCCCTGCTTCCAAGGCAGCGGAGACATTCAGGACCCGCAGAACTTTGTGTACGGGTTCTACGAGAGGCTACGATTGCATGGGGCATCGGATGCCGTCGCATGTCGCATTTTCACCACTTGCCTTACTGGAGAGGCGTGGGAATGGTACATGAGATTGAAGCAAGGGTCGATAAAAACCTTCGACCAATTAGCGAGAGCCTTCCTGGCCCACTACGACATGCTTCGACCTCCGCGCACCACCTGTGATTCCCTCCTGAAGTACGTTCAAGGACCCCAAGAGACAACTCGGACCTTTGTAAATAGGTTCGTAAAGGCCTCTAGGGAGGTCCGAAACTACAGTGAGGACATCGCCCTAGCAGCAGTGCAGAATGGACTTTGGCAAGGAGGACCCGGTACCCTCCGGTATGATGCCCGAAAGAGAGAATTTAAGAGCTTTCCGGAGTTCTTGGCTTTTGCTGAAGGGTACATTCGGGCTGAAGATGATGCTGTCCAGTTCGCTAGGCTGCGGTCCAGGTCACCAAAACAACAGCAGCGTGACCGACAGCCTAGTGGCGGTCCGTCTCGAAGGCGAGAACCACCAAAGAGAAATACCCTGCCTGCGCCGCAGGAAGAACGGCGCGAAGATGGCAGGGAGGGCTACCGACCTCACTATGTGCGGTATGCCCCTTTTGTCAAGAAGAGAAGCGAGATGTACCATGTCATCAAAGACATGCCCGACGTCCCAAGGCCACTACGCAAGGGCATCTTTGAGAAAAAGGATGAGGCTGTAAGGTGTTTGTTCCACCGTTTCAATGGCCACTCCACGGGAGATTGCTTACAGCTGAAGGATGTGTTAGAAAAATTGGCTAGGGAAGGAAAGCTGATCGAGTATATCAAGCCGGAATTCTTCAAAAAGTTCACAAGAGAGTACAGTGGGGAAGCTGAATACAAAAAGAAGGCTTCCTACCGAGATGAGTATAAGAGGCCGAGGTACACCGGACCAAAGCCCGAAGAAGGTAAGGGAAATGGACCGGGAACATCCGGCAGGCAGCTAAGTGTAGAGATCAATGTTATTAGCGGGGGGCACGAGGTAGTGGCCCCTGAGAAACATAATCGAGCCACCACCAAGCCGTACCCTACCATACTGAACGTTGAGAGACCCCTCGAAAGGAAGAGGCCCCGGATAGACGAAGCCATATACTTTTCTGAGAAAGACTTCGGCACCATTGCCTGGCCCCATGATGATCCCATAGTGCTAAGGCTCAAAATAGAGGAGTTCGGCGTAAAGAGAATCCTCGTGGATACGGGAAGCTCGGCCGACATCTTGTACTTCTCAACTTTCAAAAAGATGGGGATGCAGCTTGAGAAATCCCAGAAGAAGGTGACACCGCTGGTGGGGTTCACTGGCGATTCCCTCCGCCCCAAGGGAATCGCCCGGTTAAAAGTCGCATTTGGGTCTTCGCCTCGCACCACTGAAGTCATGGTGGACTTCCTTGTAGTGGATGCACCTTCCGCCTACAACGCAATCCTTGGCCGAGGCACCCTGAACAAAATTGGAGCCATAGTATCTTCCCCCCACTTGAAGATCAAATTCCCTACCAGCCACGGGGTAGGAGAAGAATGTGGGCAACAACAGACGGCCCGAGAGTGCTACCAAACTTCCCTCGAAGGACGAGGAGGAGTGGTCCATCAAGTGGACACGAAGGCGGGAGAGAGATCAAGTCTCACTGGCCCGCGCTTGCGATCCAGCCCAGAATTCCTACCCCCGCATACATCCATGGTCTTGGACCCTACCGATAGAGGAGAGATGAATACACCTATTGAGCCAGCAGACGAGGTCGATCAGGTCGACCTCGGCAACGGCAGATTTTTGAACATTGGCAAAGCAGTTCAGGAAAGAGCAAGGGAGAAATTAGTTGATTTCCTCCGAGAAAGCCAGGCAGTATTTGCGTGGACCGCTGCAGACATGCCCGGGATCCCAGGGTCTATAGCGGAACACCGTTTACACATCAAACCGGGTGCAAAGCCTGTGGCACAGAAGAGAAGGAACATGGGAGCCGAGAGGCGTTCGGCAGTTAAGGCAGAGGTAACCAAGTTACTAGAAGCGGGTTTTATCAGAAATGTAACTTGTCCGGAGTGGTTGGCGAACCCTGTGCTTGTGAGAAAGGCGAACGGGGATTGGAGAATGTGCATCGATTATACTGACTTGAACAAGGCGTGCACTATGGACCCTTTCCCTTTGCCAAAGATCGACCAACTGGTAGATTCCACCTCCGGACACGCGTTCCTAAGCTTCATGGATGCGTTCTCGGGGTACAACCAAATCAGGATGTGCCCAGAAGACGAAGACAAGACGGCCTTCACAACTCACTCTGGGTTATACTGTTACCGAGTGATGCCCTTTGGACTGAAGAATGCGGGAGCTACTTTCCAAAGGATGGTGAATAAGGTCTTCCACGAACAGATAGGTCGAAATGTAGAAGCCTACGTAGATGACCTTCTCGTAAAGAGCTTGTCCGACCTGGACCACGTGCAGGACTTGCGCGAGACATTCGCGACACTCAACCAGGCGGACATGAAACTTAACCCCAAGAAGAGCTTCTTCGGTCTTACTGGAGGAAAGTTCCTTGGATTTATGGTATCCATGAGAGGCATAGAGATACACCCCACCAAGTCGCAGGCCATCCTTGATATGAAACCTCCCCGAAACCTCAAGGAACTTCAGTCGCTCACGGGCCGACTTGCAGTGCTGAACCGATTTATCGCCAGATCTGGCGATTCTGCTTCCCCTTCTTCAAAGCCATGCGCAAATCCTCCAAATTTGAATGGACCGAGGAATGTGCGATAGCATTCGATAAAGTGAAAGAATACCTGGCCAGTCCACCTTGCCTCAGCAGACCTATGGATGGGGACACGCTAGTCGTATACCTGGCCACAACCGACCACGCGGTTAGTGCCGCGTTAGTACGAGAAGAGGGACGGGAGCAAAAACCCATATATTTTGTGTCGCATGTACTCTGAGATGCCGAGACCCGATACACACAGATGGAGAAGGCGGCCTATGCCCTTATAATCGCGGCCAGGAAACTGAGACCATACTTCCAGTCCCACCCGATCAAGGTGTATACCGGAGTACCCCTGAAGAAAGCCTTTGCGAACATCGATTCCTCGGGCCGTGTGTTGGCTTGGGCACTCGAATTAACAGAATTCGACGTTACTTTCCACCCCCAGAACGCAATCAAGTCACAAGTATTTGCGGATTTTATCACAGAGTACTCAGGAGCCCCTGAGGAATTGGATGGCAAGTGGACTCTTTATGTCGACGGAGCCTCCTCCCATCAGGGAGCAGGAGCAGGAATAGCTCTCACGGGCCCCCAGGGAGAAACACTCAACTATGCACTCCACTTCCAGTTCCCTGTAACTAATAATACTGCCGAGTACGAGGCCATGATAGCAGGCCTCAAGCTAGCCGCGGGATTAGGAGCCCGACAAGTCCATCTTCATAGTGATTCCGAACTCGCGGTTAGACAAATAAATGAGGAGTGCCGTGCACATGATGACCGATTACGACGGTACCGAGAGCAGTTCCATTCATTGAAGGGACAGTTCGACAGGGTAGTGATAGAACATGTGTCCCGAAATCAAAACTGTCAAGCAGATGCCCTCTCTAAATTAGAGGCAGCGGGGAACCTCGACAAGGACCGTCCCGTGATAGTAATGGATATCCCCGAGTCAAGTATCTCGGATGGCACGAAGGAAGCTTATGTTATCAATGATCCTGAAGATACCTGGTATGCTCCCATGTGGGCATACATCACCTCGAGAACCTTACCTGAGGACCCACTGGAGTCCAGGAGATTGAAAAAGATTGCCCCTTTGTACTCGATATACAACCACCAGTTGTACAAAAGAGGATATGCCCGGCCATGGCTTAAGTGCATCGGAGAAAAAGATGCCTGGACAATGCTAGAGGAAGTCCACGAGGGACTCTGCGGCAGCCATCAGGGAGCCAAGACTCTAGCGAAAAGAATCCTGCGCGCGGGATACTATTGGCCCACGGTGCAGCAAGATGCGGCCAATATGGCGCGAAAGTGCGAAAGGTGCCAATATCACTGCCGACTATCCAGCGTTCCGGGATACGACATGATCACTATCTCGGGAGCCTGGCCCTTTGACTTATGGGGGATCGATATCCTTGGGCCTTTTCCCATGGCTATCCAACAACAAAAATGGATTATAGTGGCCGTGGAATACTTTACAAAATGGGTTGAGGCCAAGGCATTAGCCCACATCACGGCAGAGGCCGCCAAAAATTTTATATGGCGAAATATTGTGTGCCGTTTTGGCATCCCGCATGCGCTGATCTCCGATAACGGCACGCAATTCAACACAGACGTTACAATGTCCTTCCTAGAAAAGCTAGGTATTCGCAGCAATTTCACTTCGGTTAGCCACCCTGCTAGCAATGGTCTGGCCGAAGTCACTAATAGGACCATTCTCGATGGATTGATAAAGAAGGTGGCCTCCAACAGGAAAAATTGGCCCGACAAACTAGATGAAATTCTTTGGGCATACAGAACCACTCCCCGTGAGGCTACCCAGCAAACACCATACTCCCTAGTATATGGCATGGAGGCCGTCACACCTCTCGAACTCATTGTGCCTTCCCTGCGGATGACGGCCTATTCCACAGAAGATAATCCCGAAGCACGAGCAGTGGAGCTCGAGCTTGTACAAGAACTCCGAGACAAAGCTCGCATCCGGACCACAGAATACCAGCGAAGGGTGAAACGCGCCTTCGATAAACACGTGTCACCCCGAGCGTTCGAACCAGGCGACTTGGTGTTAAAAAAGATCGAAGCTACCAGCCAGCATGTGGGTAAGCTCCAACCTAATTGGGAAGGCCCCATCCGGGTAATTCGCGCCTGCGGCAAAGGAGCTTACGAGCTCGAAGGTCCCGATGGACGGATGCTCGCCAGACCTTGGAACGTTGTTCACCTTCGAAGATTTTATGTTTAAAAAAAAAGGGGGGGAAGAGAACAGGTACAGCGGCAGACATACCATCTGCAAAAATGTAATTATTCTTTTTGTATCTTTTTGGACCAACCTGCATGGGAATGCCCGTGTATGGTCAAGAGCGTCGGTGCGATATTATAAGCACGGCCCGATGGCTCGTACGTTTGGATCAATGCGTGAATGCCCGTGTATGGTCAAGGGCGCCTGTGCGATGTTATAAGCACGGCCCTGGTGTGCGGTGTTTGACTAACAAATTCGGGGCCCGACGACACAGAATTGCCGTCGGGATCACCTCACAAAAACAACCGATTATCACAAGGGCAAACAAAAGCCTACGGGCAATAAATGCCTTTATAAAAGAATGAACACCTCACAAAAACAACTGATTATCACAAGGGCAAACAAAAGCCTATGGGGCAATAAATGCCTTTATAAAAGAATGAAATTATTGCGTTAAGAGGATAAACGAAAGCCTAATGGGCAACGAACGCCTCCGCAATAAAACAACAACACTCCTCATAACAAAAGGACAAAAAGCCTACGGGCGATATATGTCTTAACTGATAAAACTGGAAACTACTACACCAACTCCAAACCCAAGGCCTTCGAGCATAAAACAGCCCGAAACAACTTTTCCGTAATAGCGAGCGTGCGCTAGTCATACGAACGAATACTCTGAAAAGATGACGAGTACACACGATGCGCCTCGCGAGGAAAAAATTCGCGCTAGTCTCAGGCCAAAAGACCTGAAGCACGAAGCGGCAAAACAAATTCTCCAAGGCAATATAGGCGAGAGTCACAGAAGTGTGAATAAAAGCTCTGCAAAGAGCAACGAATACACGTGACTCTCGAACATGGCAATACAGGCGCGAGTCACAAAAATGTAAACAAAAACTCTGCAAAGAGTAACGAATACACATGACTCGCGAGAACAAAAGGGACAGTTATGCAAAAAGCGAACTAAAATCCTCAAAGGATAACGAATGCGCATAACTCTGCTTTGGAGAGATAATCACGGAAACCCGCGGGGTAACGAAAAAATCTCTCCGAGGATCCCGACGCACAGCGTAAACGAAAGCCCAACGGGGCAACGAACACGCACAAATCGGATAAAACATTCCGCCATTCTACAAAGACAACGAGCTTGCCTATGCAATAGGTACAAACGAAAGTCTTGCGGGATAAGTAGGAATAATCTACTGGCCTCGCGAGACAGCAAATGGGCATGACAACATGTCCGAACAAAAGTCTCGCAGGAATAATCTACTGGCCTCGCGAGACAACAAATGGGCATGACCACATGTCCGAACAAAAGTCTCGCAGGAATAATCTACTGGCCTCGCGAGACAACAAATGGGCATGACAACATGTCCGAACAAAAGTCTCGCAGGAATAATCTACTGGCCTCGCGAGACAACAAATGGGCATGACAACATGTCCGAACAAAATGTCTCGCAGGAATGCTCTACTGCCCTCGCGAGACAAACAAGTCAGCATAATTACATGCCTGAACAAAAGTCTCGCGGGAATGTACATACCGGCCTCGCAATGCCGAGGATAAGTCCTTTGAGGCAATTGCGCAATAAAACAGCGCGGGATGCACACAACCCGCAAGCAGGCATCTTCGCGAGACGAGGCATAGGAGAAATGGAGCTGAGAACCTCACCCGTTCCGGGAAGTCGTGGAAGCATGCCTCGCAAGGTAAGAAAACTGCCTATTCTTTTATATCTACGGAACAAACGTGTATAAGGAAAGTATTCCGAGTATCCCGAACCAAAGAAAAGAACCGACAAACACGTCGCTGGATAATGTAAAGCGACGCAAATAAAGTGCCGCCCGCCATCACGGTGCAAGCAAAGGTGAGGCCGTTCGATGAGAACGTTCCGCAACCCTGAACCTATATGGTCATAAAGTTTATGTCACAATAACCGTATGTCAAAGCAAAAAGAAAACAACATAAACATAAATATCATCAACTGTTATCTCGGGTGGCTAAGAAACATTTCTCAGCAAACCACCCGAGCAGAGACATACAACAAGTTCTGTTAAAACCTCCACATGTCGGAGGGTTCCTCACACCAAATACGCTCAAATAAAAATAAAAAACAAAGAAGGGTGCGCCCCGCCCGTCCGTCCAGCCGCGTCATGCCTACTCGTCCTTGTCCTACAACAAAAAAAAATGTGTCGGGTGACTATCCAGATTAAACATTGTGTCACGATAGGTGTATAGAGAGAAAAGAGTCATACCTGGTTCACTTCGAGGTTATCCGAAGGGTCGTCTCCTGGCTCTTGACTGTAATCCACCTTGTCAAGCGACGTCTCCCCTTCGACAGTACCCGAAACGGTCTCCTGAATCGTAGGATCTTCGCTGCCTTCTGCACGGTCTTGAGGAGACTGCGGCGGTGTATCCTCTCGATCCAAATGACGAGGCCACGGCGCAACCTTGCGCCAAGTATGAAAAGGCATTTTGGGCACACAGCTCACCAGATCCATGCTCGGAAGGACGAGCCCGCCATCGGGGCGAAGCAGCTGACCGCCAGCCCTATCCCACTCGTATCCTATCAGACCTTCGGGGGCCCCGTCTTCGTCCGCCACTGGCATATACCCGAGGTCCTCAGGGGCGAAAGGATAAATACCGGCCAAAACGGATAACTCCGTATAAACTTGCTTTTTTATCATTCCTATTAACGACAACATCGCAGCAAGCTTAAACGGGTCGCTAACCAGGAACTCTCGAATCACCTCCCTTTCATGATCGATACGCTCCGCTTGCGAGTTCTTGATCGCAAGCAACGCTTGGGATAGCTGCTCCCGCACGAGTGTTAACTCTTGGGCTTGTTTTGCCTTTGTCTGTTTCAGTCCTTTACCTCCGCTTCGCTGTCAACAAGTTTAGCCATGGCCTCGTCGAGCATCTCAATGCTCCTTTTAGCGTAGTTTTCGCTTTCCACTACCGCACGGGTCTTTGCTTCCACCTCGCTCCTTAGCTTGTCGACTTCCTCATCGCTGCCGACCACCGAGCCCCGAAACTTTTGGTATTCATCACTCAGGGACTTGTATTTCTCCATCCAATAATCCCTCTCCACAACTGCCGCCGTCAAATTCGCAGGCTCAACAGGAGAGTTCACCGCGGTCAGATTCTTCGCAGACATTGCCTCCGTGGCACGAGCAAACAGGCAGCCTATCTCGAAAAGGCGACCCACCGCATCCAACATCATGCCAACCCCGCGCTTCTGAATAAGTCGACCCAAATAAGGGGGCTCCAAGGCGCAGAAGGCCTCCCTATAATACACCCCGCTCTCCGGGGGCCGATCATTAGCGCTGAGCATCTTAGCTAGGTGAGGAAAAAAGGCGAGGCACCCGTCCGCCTGACTTAACGGGAAGGGAGTCTTACATATGGCCCCTACCCCAACATTGCCCGGAAGACCCACCTTGCGAGACCCCTCGGACGGAGTAGGTTCCGTCTCAAGGGAAGCAGTCGCGCTCGAACTCCCACCTCCACCTGGCCCCCCAGCCGATGCCGGAACTTCTTGAGCTAACACGACTGAAGCCGCACCCGAAGGAGGGACTACTACTTCCGACAAGGGGGTAGTAGCGACATCCCTCGGGCACGGGGCTAAAGGTGGCCGCGTCACGTTCCTTTTCTTATTTGTGGTTGGCCCCTTCCCTTTGACGTCACGATCAATCTCGTGCGTCGCCCTCCTCTTCCTCGACTCCGCACCCCTGGGCCCCTTCTTGACCGCACGCTCCTCAACGCCAGCAAGCTGTTGAGCGGGAGCCGCCCTGACCGATAGTGACCCGGAATACAGCCCCCCAACCTGCGGATAGACCAACTCGGGGATCGCCTTCAGCCCGTTAAAAGTGAAATCCATTAGGCCAAACTCTGTAAGAGAAAAGTGAATGAACTCAGGGGTCATATATATATAGGGAAACAGTTAAGAATCTCTACTAAAGAAATGTATAGGCGCGAAAACTACCTTGCGACAACTCCTCAATGACCTCGACAGCCCGTTCATCAGCAGCGCTCATTTCGAAGTCACTCATCTCGGGCTTCCCCTCCCATGAAATATCATTCCCAACCTTCTTAATCTGTCGCCATGAACGGCGAATGCCTTGTAACGACTCAACCTCTTCAGGCTCAGTCAAATACACCCAGCCCCTATTCCAGCTATCAATTTTTGTCATGATTTTCTTATGCGCCTCATAGTCGAAAATCTCCGGTGCGTCAGTTCTCCTCCTCACAGCGACAAAATCCAATGAAGCCACACACAGACTAAAGTAATGTGCGAACAGGGCCACACTCGGCCGTAACTCTTTAAAGTAAACCCGAAACTCGTCAAATAGCTTCTCGAAACTAACAAGATAGCACCACCCCGGACTTGTCAGTTGAGCAGGGGTTATATCCAGTGCCTTCAAAAAGGTAACCTGGAAGGGGGTCAAAGGCAACTGGAAACTGCATCGGGGCATCTTCCAGTAAACACAGAGCCCTTTTTCGTCATCATGGGCTCGATCGTCCGCTTGTGGCAACAAGAACTTTAACCGGTCCAAAGTAATGTGACCTCGTGCGTCCTTCTTCACGAGCTCGCTGTAGAAAACATCAATCCACCAACTCTGACTGCGACAACCCGTCGCTGACGGGAACAGAAGACTAACTTCCACAAATTGCGCATCACGCGAGGGCCCCAGGTGCCTCATCTTCGATGAGGGGAGTTCCTTGGAGTTCTTTTTCTTCTTGGAGGCCTGCGGGGGCGCTGAGGCCGACGCCTCCCGGGAAGACCCCTGACGATCATGCACCTCGGCTTCCTCTAGCTCCATATCTTCCTCCGCTGAACGACTCTCACTATAGCCGGAAGAGTAATATGAAGGATCAGTCCTCTCCAACGGAACCCGTTCTCGAACTATCTTTTTCTTCCCTCCCATCGTCGCTGACTGCAAAGGAAAATTAATAAGATTGTCAGCAACGGGAGACATTACCGAAGGCACTATCCTCTTACCCGACTCAACGAAAGCCCTTTCCAGGGCCGCTCTTGACTTTCCTGCGCCTTTACCCTCCATCCCGTAATCCCACATCACCGGATCACTCCAATCGATGGGCTCGCCCGGAGAATCCGTTTCCGCTGCAGCCCTGTCCGCTGAGGACTCCGGCTGTGCCGCCTTCCAATCAACAGATGACTCCGGGTCTATGTCATCCCAATCCACCGCCGCCTCCCAATCAAAAAAGTCCCCTTCTGAACCCGAGTTAACTTCCCCACCCGACATCTAAAAGAATTCGCTCAGAAACTACCTCACAAGACAACCGGTGGACCTCGAGGGTAGAACAGCACCTCTCACACCACGTTAAGAGCTCGGTACCGGTAATAGTGTTTGACCCTAAAAAGTTGCTACTTAAAATTTTATGTAATGAGTAGCTGTCTTCTAATTGGAAAAGTGCCAAAATCACACATAAATTTCTAAAAGGAATTAAGTGCAACATGTTAAAATTATTGGTGGCATTCTACACATGAAACCATGAATTTTGATATGTGGTATAGGCAAAATTACAAAGGAAATAATTTCCTACAATTCAAACAAGTCATGAACAGATTCTTGGGTACAAAATCATGGAGATACTCAGCAAAAGCATGCTTTAAGCTACTATAGGTACAAACTGGAGCTCCATAACATGAAACAAAGAATAGGGCCCGCCGGTCATAGACTCATGACCATTCACCCGAAATCTTGACTTAGATGGACCCAGTGCATAAGCTTTAAGCTATATGCACCGAATTGCCAGCCCTTCGGCCCACGGTGCGCCGCAACCACGCGAAGACAAGCGCTAGGCGCTGAATTTAAATCCCAGCGGGGTGACCCCTTCAATTCGCGTGCACCCAGCGTCCATGCACCATAGTTCGCCTCCTACACGGTGTACCGTAAGCCGAGTCCAATAGAAACAAATGTAAAAAATTAAAACCCCATTGGTCACGCCTAAGAGAGGCTGACAGCGGGCCCCTGTTGTCAGCTCTTTCTTCTTCCTTCTATTTCCCGATTCCAACAGAAAAAATGGAGGCTGACAGCGGGCCCCTGTTTAGAGATCAAAGTTTGTGCAAGCCTTTACCTGAGGTTATAGAGCGCCTCTACCCCTTTCTCCTCGACCAAAGCCGCAGACTTGGTTGTTTTAAATAGACCTCAATTTGGAGCCGAGAGAGGGAAGTAATCAAAATGGAAAATAGGCAATAGAGTGCAATACAGGCTTTGAGAATTCACAGGACCATGCTACGTGACTATGCGAAGGATGTATGAATATTAATTTGAAATAAAAGGGCTCAATTTTAAATGCACCATGAACCCGATATGCATCAAGGCCGAGTAATGGCATCTCTGCACAACCAACTGTCTAAACATTAAATTGAGCTCAGGCCCATAATAAGAAAATATAAACGATGATATCTGTCAATCCATCATGCTTGGAGATATTGCAACCAAGGTAGGGACCCGTTTAGCCATAAACCGGCACGGGTACAGCTCACCAGGTCCATTGGAGCTACTACCAGCTGTAGGGACCTCACACACACGTGTCTCTCATTGCTAGGATGCAGCCAAATAAAGGAAGATTCCTCCCAGAGGCTCAGGGGGCATTCACATTGAACCATGCCTTCTTTGGCCGGCCAATCAAGGGCTACAATGCAATACACCAAATAAAAGATCAATCTGAAGGTTGTAAATTATCCAGCCAATGATTAATAACATATTAAAACCTCATTGAATGATCCCCTGCCAGCAAGGCATTCTAAATTGAACTAATTGATCCAAGCCCTTGATCAAACACCTGGTGTGCACTGCAGAAGACACATCAGCAGCTCCCAATTCGAAAAACCTAATATTGCCCAATATAAGGCACCTCAAATGAATACTACACACACACTTCTTCTTCTCCAGAGAGCTTTGTGCAAGAAACAAGAGAGAAAACCCCATTTTCATACCAAGGCTAGGTTAGAAGTTTGAAGTTTATTAAGCAAGTTTAATAGGTAATCAATACCTATGTAATGTAAGGCTCTTGATGAGCAATGATCTGTAAATATTCTGTTTTTAATCGAAATAAAGAAGGTTTTTTGATGATTTTCTTGTTTGTTTTTTCATTGCTTTAGCTTTATCCCTCATCTCTTCATCTTTTATTTTGTTTCTAAACCTTAAAAAATCATGAACGTGAGAGTTGCATGGTTTCTAGTTCATCATAGGATGAACAAAATGAAATATGTAACTTGATGATCAAATAAAATATATTTTCCCTTTTTAGTTTCTTTCTTTGCATCTTTCATAAAATAATAATGAAAAATATTAAAATGTGATTTTCTCTTTTACCTTTTCACCTTGCATAAAAAAAAAATACATATATATAGATATATGCATAAGTATTAATATATATACACATATGTTAATATTTTATCATCTCTTTTATTTGGAGCTTATAAGATAAAAAAAAAAAATAAAGTTTTAGTCTTTGATATTTCTTTCCTTCTCTAAATTCCTTTAGCTTCTTCTAAAAATAATTAAGTAGTAAAAGTATGAGGGTTGAGCCATGAGGTTTCCCTTCATATGAAAACTATATTAATTATTTTGTGAGGAGGTTAAAGAATAACAAAGTGACAATAAAAAATTTAATTAAACACAAGAGGTAGTAGGGTTGAGCCATGAGGCTTCCCCTATTATTCTCTCAACCTAAATGATCAAAGGGCCTATTTGCATGAATATTGACAAAAATTAAAAACTATGTGCAAATGGGGAGAAATTGAAGTCTAAAGTATAAAATGATATTAGCATTAGCTATGATATGTCATTTGTGCTTTAAACTTGTGATATTTCGATGACTCTCCCTTTTTGGACCCATTTGTGTATGGAAGAATACTTGATTTCCTAAGCAAATATGCTAAAAGAAATTAAATATTCCAAATATATATAAATGGTGAAAGATGGAAGGTTTAAAGTGTAAACAAATGACAAGTTGGATGTTTGCATCTCTAAACCTAAGGAAATCTTAATGACATGTTCTTCAAAAATATCAAAAACATGATTTTAAATAAAATCAGGGGCTTCCCTGCATAAAACCACATTTTGGCAGATTTTTGGCATCATTTTTGGAATTTTGGATTTTTTTTCCTTTTCCTTTTGTTTATTGGTACCAAAGATATAGTAACAAGGGCTATGAAAGTCCATGAAAATGATGTTTAATTCATGGAATTAGTTGTAAATGCTTTAAATCAGTCCCTAATACCCTCTGGAACAGTGGACCAATATCACATTACAAAGCATGTACCAATGACACAAGAAAAGCACTCAAAAGTGTCAAAATGACCTTCTCTGGTAAACAGAGCCCTCTGGACTGGTACAGGGACCAAAATGAAAAATGGACTTCACCACTAGATAGAGGACTTCAAAACACACGAAATGGACACAAAGTTTGCATTTTTCTGACTATATTTCGATTTTATACGAATTTTCAAAGTTCAGGTTCAAAAATAGAAAAAACAGCATTTAAATAAAAAAGGGGCTGCTGTTGGAAAATGGGCAGTACCGAATGACAAAAAAAAATCAAATCATGAAATAAATGTCATAATTAGATAGAATATTTAAAAATACACAAAATAGATATAAAGTTCATATTTTTCTGACTTTGTTTCAAATTGATATGAATTTTTAAAGGTTTAATTGTTAAGTATAAGTAGAAATCAAATAAAACAGCTGCACGGATCTTAAAGCAATTGAGGCCTTCAATTCCGGCGCCATAATGGGGTTTGAATGGGAGCACGGGTTTTAAAGTCCAGAACACACATCATATGGCCAGCACGAATCCTGAAGCTCGGCCCATATCTCAAAGCCCAATACACCAATCTAAAAGACCCGAATCTCAAAGTCCAGACAATGAATAAAATCATAAATCAATCCCCTTTTACAAAAGACCCCCTCTGATTTTCCAATATTTGTAGCGAAGCCCCTGTAAATTTACAAAAAGGTCCCTGACAGCATAAAACTCTTTCAAATAAGCCCTTAAAGGCCCAAATTACACATAAACCTTGTCTAAAACCCAAATCACAAACCCACACCCTTCCAGCTTTGTAAATAAGCCCCTGGAAAAACATAAATACTTACGAATAAGTCCTTTTTGGCCATAACTTCTTCATTTAAGTCCAAATTGACTCAAACCACCTCCAAATGAACCCAAATTGAATCCTCCATCTTTTTAAACCAAAATTGAACATGTCCAAACATCAGCCAGGCCCTGAAATGACGAAAATACCCTTTTCTTCATGTTTCAATCATTTCCTCTTAAATAAAAATATAAATAAAGCATAAATATATTCTCTCAAGTACAAATATGTTTATAAATAAATAAAAAAGTGTAATAAATGTATTTTAATAATAATCATTACATCTCGTGCATACATATTAATTAAATACCTAAAACAATGATAATCAAAGGAACACACAAAAACCAAGTACATGAGTTTTCCCCTTTTATCCCCTTTATTCAATTCACGACAGATAGGCATAAATCCCGAAATGAACGAGGTATTCAGTATGGCTTGGGAGGGCCATCTGATGTAATTAACAGCTGGGGCTTGCGCCCGCTGGGAGTTGAACGTCCCCACAATCATTAAACTCTCTCGATGGACTGATCATGGATCGTAGGTCTGTCGAGGGTGAACCGGAAGGAATAGCGGAAAGAAAGAAATGAATGCTTCGAGTTCGATGTTCTTTAGTCAATCAAGAGCATTGAACCACGAGACATTTAAACACACATGCACACACCTTCCATACCAACAGCTGTGCAACTTTCTGCGCCCTACAGGTTTTGGCACGCCCGGTGGGACATTCTCCTCCTCGCAGGTTCGGGATCCGATACGAATATAAAAGGAACATACTCAAGTAGCCAATGACTTCAAAACACTCAAACACAAGTCATTGGACCGCTTGAGTTATGTCATTTCCTTTTATATTCGATATCGACGCCTATGGATTGAATAATCGGGCTAACACTCATGTATAAGTTACATATGAAAATTGACTAATGAAATTTCGAGTTTTGCTTGTTTGCAGGATGGCTTACACCGCAACCAACGCACGCTCTTTCGCACAAGTGACTAGCCTCCCAGCTGGGGAGGAAGTTATTTATTTTGGGACTTTCGCAGTCCCTGTTGATGAAGTCAGGGCGTTCGAAGCCCCTGTTCCTGCCCCAATGAATGAACAGCTGTCCCTCGGGTCTATCACCGAGGGAGAAATTGAAGATGATGAGGAAGTATGCTACTTCCTCACCCCTAAGGGGATGGATGGCAAGACGTTCCTTCCCCTCTCCAAAACTAGACGCGCAAGAAGACGCGCGTCTAAGAAAACAATCAAAGTCAACCAGATTCCCGTGACCCCTCTGTCGGTCACCAAGAAAAGGGATCTCCAAGCTTACTAGGATGAGCTGGTGGCTCGACCAGCCCTTCCCGTCAGCAACTCATTCCCCACTGAGGATTGTGAGGAGGAATTCTTCTACTGCACACATACGTACAGCGGGAGAAGTACCTCAAACCGTCTCGTTCATCCATGAACCAAAAAGGATGAACACCAACCGCAAAACGGTTGATGACACTGCTATGGCTATTCATAGGGCCCACAAGCAGCTTCGCATGTTGAAGCAGCATATGAACCGATACTATGTACATCCTGCGCAAGGAACCTCTACACCCTCTTCCGTCAAATCAAGATTGACGTTTCCAGCCCAAACGCTGGGGGCATCCAATGATGCCCAACCCTCGATCAAGTCGAGGCTGACGTTTCCAGTCTCCAAACCTAAGGTACATGACAGTGCCTTCCTTCCAAAACCGAAACCAATGTTCTCAGCCCCAAAGCTGGGGGCACCTGATGGTGCCTCGTTGAAACCAAAACCTCGTCAGGGATGCATGCAAGCACCTCTCGAAACCCAAATAGCGGGGGATTAAATCAAACCCCTCAAATTCTAAGAAGATCGGCCAGTGTACATGATAGGCTGGGGGCACGAATAAATCCGCACCCCTCAACACTGGAAGTTTGACAATAGTGGCGCCAAATGCCACTCAAAAGAAGCGAAGGGTTACTGAAACACACCCTAAACTAGAAGAAGAAGCGATGGTCTTCATGATAACAATTAATGAAGACCTCGAAGAGGAAGACGACCAACCTGTCGAGCCCTCTAATCCCACCGTATGCATGGTAAGAAAAGGGAAAGACCCCATAGTCGAAAATCCGGGTGACGATGAGGAGAAGTCTGATGCAGCTTGCCTTCCTCCCATAAACACCGAACCCAAAACTGTGAGTGGTTCAGATATAGGTCGCATGGATGGATCAGCATTAGGTAACTTCCATACTGTCTT
Source organism: Carex parvula (assembly GCA_025461045.1). Classification (NCBI taxonomy): domain Eukaryota; kingdom Viridiplantae; phylum Streptophyta; class Magnoliopsida; order Poales; family Cyperaceae; genus Carex; species Carex parvula. The sequence goes on along the minus strand of JAJGRW010000091.1, from coordinate 282,137 downwards.
GGCAACTTCTCCATGTGCTGGTGAAAGTCAAACCGGTACACAAACGCAAGAGCAAATGTTATCCGCCTTCAACCAAATGCAAGCCGAGATACAAAATCTTAGGGCTGAGATACATCAATCCCACGAAAGGGAACGAGGGTTGATAGCTGAAATCCGAGGGAAAGGCCTCGCTAACTCCGAACTCGAAAGAGGAGAAATATCAAATCGGTCCAGCCCCGTGAACGGGCTTGAAAGGATGGAAAGACCAAACCCCCAAGAGAGACGCATAGTACATTGGGAAGACGAAAGGCGAGAAACCTCCCTAATCTTTACTGCGGTCGATGTTCAAGAAATGATCAGCCGTCAGTTACAAGAAATGGGGATTGCCCCAAAAGAGACAGCACTGCGAATAGGGAAACCATACCCTCCCGAATTCGATATACCAAAATATCCCCCAACGTACACTGTTCCTTTATTCTCCAAGTTTTCAGGAAGTGGAATGGATGAGACGGGACCAGAACAACACGTCAGCCACTTCATGATCCAATGTGGGGACTCTTCGAGAGAAGAAGCATTCCTCTGTCGCCAATTTGCTAGAAGTCTTTCAGGACCAGCGTTCCAGTGGTATTGCTCTCTCAAGCCAGGAAGTATAAGATCCTGGGACCAAATGGCGCGTGCCTTCATAAATAGGTTCGCCACTGCGAGCAGTCCAATAAGACTTGCTGATTTAGCATGGGCCAAGCAAGAGCCAAACGAAACCCTTCTGACATATATCAATCGCTGGAGAAACATGAGCAATAAGTCAAGCCATCCTATACCCGAAAGGGAGGCAGTTGATTTGCTCATAAGAAGTACATCCGGCAAAATGAGAGAAATGTTAATCGTTGCCAACCCCAACAGTTATCAAGATCTGGTAGATACCGTATCTAGATTGGGGCAAACGGACATAGAAGAGAAATCATCTACTTCCTTTAAACCAAGAAGAGACTTCCCAAGGAAGAAAGAATCGAAGACTGTATACGCTGTCAAAGCTAACAAAACCAGCAAAGCCGAAGGCCGGGATTCTGACTCTTCCGATGAAGAGACGAGGCAGGTTGATAGCCAACCCGCTCAGCCAGTCCCTCGCAATAACCAAGATAGTCGTTACTTCAAGTCATTGGAAGAACAAAAAAACAAGAAATACTCCTTCAAAAAGGAGAAAACAGCGAAGATATTTAGGCAAGCCTTGGAAGACGGTATGGAATTGCCTCCAAGCAAGCGCCCCGAACAGGCAGATAAGGTTGATCACCCCAACTATTGCCCATATCATAGGTTGGTAGGCCATAAAATAGAAGACTGTTGGGTCTTTAAAGACTTGATAGAAAGAAGAATTCGAGAGGGTCGTCTGCAGTTAGCACCAAGTGCCGTGCAACAACCCGCACCTCACGAACAGGTTAATGTTGTCTCCCATTATGAGATGATTGAAGAAAGGAGATTGGAAAGTCCCGCAAATGAAGCGTGGGAATTCCACCTCTCCAAGAAAACTAAAAAATTGCTGAGACAGCTCCTGAAGGAACCTCAAGTCAAATGGGATACGATTTAAACCCCATAGTGCCAAGGACCCCAAGACGGGTCATCCACCGCAAACCTAACAAGAATGGAAGCCAAAAGGGCAAGAAGTTGCCCAAACCAATAGAATTGCCTACGCTTTCTGAAATTCAAAAGCACATACAAACATTAGAGAATCATAGGCAAGGTACCCCGCTACCGCTGACTCTCCTAGACTTCTTAACAGAAGACGTATTGGCCTTAATGTTGGGCCTCAAGGCTAAGAAAGGGGAAACGAGCAAAGCTCCTCAGGAAGGTGAAAACAATAATGATGACCATGAGATGTGCAATGTGGTTGTCTATGGAGGAAGCTCCTCGAGTGACTCAGATGATGGCGAAGTCATCTTTGTCAAGACCAAGGAACCTGATTGTCAAGCAGTGCTCCGCTCGGGTACATATATCCCTGAACGCCAGCCACCACAAGAAGATGAAGTTGGAAGGTCGAAAACCAAGGCAAAAGGGAAAGAACCCACGATACAAAATGAACCAACGCCCAAGAAGTATATGGTGCAAGATTACAACATCCTTGCTCAGCTTAGGAGAATACCAGCCGCAGTCAGCGTGTTCGACATCTTGATGATGTCGGCTGAGGTGAGAGAAGTGCTCATATACGCACTCCAAAACCCTGAAGAGTTTCAAGCTCACTTCGCCGAAAAGAAAATACAAGAGATAGCGCTAATAGACAACAAAAGCCCAACCATCACCTTCAGCGACGACGATTTGCTCATAGGTACGCCTGACCACAATAGACCACTCTTTCTCACTGGTGAGTGTGATGGCCAAAAGGTGACTCGCATGTTAATCGATCCGGGCTCCTCCATTAATTTAATGCCTAAGCGAACATTGGACCGTCTCACATTGAGTGCTAAGTTCCACACCAAGGATAAGATCACTATACATGAATTCAATCACAAAACGGAACAATCCATGGGGGCAGTCAGCCTGCCTTTCGATATTGGTGGTATCCAAGAATGGATGAAGTTCTATATCATCGACGCGAAAACCACATACAACGCATTGATAGGCCGGCCGTGGCTACATAATAACAATGATGTCCCGTCAACTTTGCATCAATGTATAAAGTACGTAAAGAATGGTGAAGTCAAACAAATCAATGGAGAAATTAAGCCGTTCGAAGTGCATGAAATAGGGCTAAAAGATGCCAAATACTTCTTCGATAAACCTGTTCTAAAAGGAGAATGTTCAAAGAAACAAAAAGGTGAGAAAATAAAGCTATATGGAGCTGATACCGACTCTTCATCGGGGGAAGAGGCCGATGAAGCTAGGGTGCTCCCATCATACATAATACCCTCAGAAAACGAGGGAGAAACAAGTCAATCCTCGTTAATGATTGAAAGAATACCTGAAAACCATCACAAGGAGCTCACGCCAAGGGAAGTGAACCAAATCCAAGAGATGGTAATGTTCATAGTACCACCCAAGGAAGAGGTCACCGAAGAAGGAATCTTTAGGCACAAGCCTATCGTATTCTATAGGGCGTCCGACGGTAAGAGTCGGTCTTTGGCACTGAACAACGATGAATGGCCTTTAGAAGATGAAACTATGTCCGACAGGATAGATGTGCCTCTTCTACCATATTGTCCCAAAAGCCTAACCAGGATCCTCGCAAACATGAGTCCCATGTCTCCGACCTACGCCATGACAAAGCAATTCGATCGGATATTGGCTTACCGTAATCCTACAATCATAGGACCGAATGGAAAGCCAAGAAATACTCGGGGACTCGGGTATGAAGAATCTGATAATGAATATGACGGCTCTAAATGTAGCCCTACACAATACTTCAGCGACAGTGACAGCGATAATGAATCGCCGACCTGTGATCTAAGACGAATCCAAAAGAAGGCTACCTATGCCAATTTAGAAGCGGCTTTGAAAAGCGGTCGTGGCAGAGGCCGCGGAAGAGGTCGAGGGAGAAATTCCTTCACCAATACCTCGCCAAAGCAACCTGAATCGAACCCAACCAAAATACGCTCCTTCCAAGACCTATTAGGACAAATGAAAGGTTTAGATGTGCATTCCGAGCCTAAACAACAACAACCAAACAATAACCAAAGAACCTCTAACGCTTCATTTCATGTAATAGAAGCTGAAGATGATCGGTCGTCGTTTGTCGCATGCAGTGTATGCGATAGACCAGGAGAGACCTCAGCAATGACTTCATGTGCCGAGTGTGGGGCCATGTGCCATCCCCCTTGCACAAGGTTTAGGGAACACCCCCAAGGTAGTGATGAAACCCCCAAATGGAGCTGCATGCGTTGCTTCAAAGGTAAATAGGTATCAGAGCCAAAAGAAAACGAAGGAAATATAGAATCGCTGTCCCCAGCGCCCGCGCCTGAGCCTTTCCCGCTTGAAGGCCTACTGGCTTAACTCCTAAAGGATTACTTGAAATTCCAATCCACGAAGGGACAAACCCATACGGATTTAGCAAATACAACCTTTGAATCGAAAAAACCTGTTCCAGTGATGCCAAGAGAAAGGAGTACGTTGGCATAACTTAAGAACAAGACATACTCGTTTGGGCGAGATAAAGTTGCTAAAGCATTCGACCTAATGATGCAAAAGGGTCTCAACTTGCCAGTATGCAAACGCCCGGAGCAAGCGAGTAGGGTCAACGAACCTGATTTCTGCCCATATCACCGTATCCTCGGTCACACCATCGATGACTGCTGGATCTTCAAGGACCTCCTAGAAAACAAAAGACAAAAAGGAACCTTACCACTTGCTGTGGTAGCCCACTTAAAAGGGATTCATGCTCCGATTCCTAACAAAGAAAAAGGGAAGCAAAAGATGAAGTCTGTCCCCAAAAACAAAATACCTTCACAATTCGAAGTAGGGGACATGGTATCCATGCTCAGCCAGTCTCACCCGTCCAAAGACGGTCATGCTCGAATTGAATGGAAAGGACCCTACATTGTCGAGCAAGCCTTGGGGCGAGACACCTATAGGTTGCGAGAAAGCAACGGAAACAGATTCGCACCACCTATTAAAGGGAAGTATCTTCGAGAATATCAAGCACCTGGGATGCAGAGTCAACCCCAAAGTCGAAGAATTCAAAACGAAGGAAATTCGGAAGAAGAACAAGAAGCTGAGTGCTATATGGCCTCTCAGAGGTCCACCGACTCAGAATATGATTCACCTCAAGAGAAGGAGGATCATAGTGGCAATGGTCGCACAAAGCAAGGCAAATGCATGAATTGCGATGAAGTAGACGATTATTACGTCATGTTCAATTGCGACCGATGCACTAGGTACTCGTGTACCTAATGCGCCACCGGAAGAAAGATAAATTCTGGATACGATAAAAGATTCTTCAATTGGTTTTGCACCTCCTGTAAGTGTATCATGGAGAATGAGGAACAAAAGAAGAAGGAAAAAGTCAAGCAAACTTTCAAAAGGAAAGGCAAAAATTCCAAATCTCATTCAAAGCGTGGATCATCAAAGAAACCTAAGGATGGTGATTCAAGCGACTTCTGCCAAGAAGATGAAAGTGGCTCGTAAACCGTCACCTCTAAAACCACCCCACTATAGCCACGATGAAGACAATAATGCGCATGAAGGGGTACGTGGGGTATCGCTGCGCCCGAAGGGGAAATGGTATATATACCCCACCCCTGAAAGAGGTCGATATCTTCGAGCCACCAACTCTCTCTACCTTAATCAGACTCTACGCTAATGGCTGCTCAAAGAACAATTCCCCACAACTGGGAGACCATGGCGCTCACACCGACAGTGAGAATGGGGTATGGCCTATATCCAGGCCCGGGTTCCCTCACCGTCAACTTCTCCAACAAAGATGCGCTGCCGCAAGAAAGTCGATGGTTATGGCGATCTATCTTTATCTATGTCACTGGAGGAAGGAAAACCGAGTACACAAAATACCGCCTCGGTAACTATTTCTCAAACCGACTCAACTGCGAGTTCTCAAGCCTGATCATCGAAGAAGTCGACGAGACCGTAGCCGATTACATACTCATATGCCCAAGTGATGACATAAAAAGGGGTGTCCTTTCATTGGGCTCACTCACCTTAGAAGCCGACGTCCCCGGTGTCATCCCTACCGATATCCGAATGATAGGATGGACTTCTAGCCAAGGAGGCTATGACAACCCCCTCAATTATCGCGCGCGCATAAAACTCCGAAAGGTACCCCTACACTTATGGAATTCTGCTGATATTCACGCTTTGGTGGCAGGATTCGGGTATCCTCTCAGGATTGCCCCATATTTTTCCAACAACAACTATAGCACGCTTAGGCTCCTGATCGCTTGCGGGCCACCCAACACCATCCCGCATCAGTTGCAACTAACCATTGATCCCATCCGCAAAATTGTGGACGTGGAAGTCGAAGGCTGGGATGAAAATAATGGAGACATGCCCCCGCCTGATGATGCAGAAAGCTCCGTCAGCAAACCTCCTCTTCCACCACCAGCACCAGAGAAACCAAAATCCTCTGAGTCACCTGACCTGTCACCGCCCTCTGAACCAACCACGTCGGGCAAGGACAGAAGACCCGCCAAACATGTGGGGCCCAAGGCCGCTCCTTACTAAATGAGGACAACAAGCCATTTTATGTTAAATGTTCTTAGGAGTTTATTTCTCTTTCTCATGGACGATGCATGTATTTGCTTGGTGATGATACGTTTATGTTAAAATGTTTGAATGTGTGTTTGCATGGTACGAGAGTCCCACGAGATCCCCTCAAATTCTACTTCACGATCTCCAATAAAACCCCACAAATATCTAAAGCTCCAATAAAACCCAAGTTCTAGGATCCACCAATAAAACATTCCAAATAAAATGCCACAAATACCCAAAAGTTCAATAAAACCTAAATTCCAATATCCATAAATAAAATATCCTAACAATTATACATGAGCGAAAACCTCTACGAATAAAAGGGCAAAATTGCAGCATGAGTGAAACTGTCTTGAGCGAAAAGCAAGGTCCCCTAACTATCCACAAAATCCATAAAGGCCTCTCGCCACAAAATGGGTTTTGATAAGTTTGTACCCTTAAACAATTAGCACTGGCAAAGTTTGTCCAGCCAGTTCTGAATATGGACAAACAAGTTTTATATTTTGTACTTCGAACAAAATATGGGCTTTGGTGTTGTGCCCATTTGAAACAACTATCACTGGTTTTGTCTTTCCTCCCAGTTCGAAAAAAGGAGAGACAAGGTTTCTTCATTGTCATTTAAACAATGGAGTGCCTAATGATGATATCTCAAATAAAATCAAAAGATTAAAGAAAGTGGTCGTTTAGACTATTTAAATTCTGAAGGCACAAAATCCCTTTTAAAAACAAAGTTTTCAAAACAATGGTGTTCGCATTTCCAGCGATACCCTTGCCTAAGGATTGATGCCACATAGGCTATTCAAGAAGGCACGAGAGGAGTGAACAAGACGCCACCCTCAAACAAAGTGCATGCATGCACCTAAATCCCACCACAATATAAAAAGAGTGGAGAGATGTAAAGCCCACTAAGAAAGCCTCAAGCACAAAATGGGCTTTGTCAAGATTGTGCCCTTTAAACAATTGTCACCGGTACGCTCGTCTAACCAGTCATCTAAAGAGACGAGCAGGCTTTATATATTTGTGCCGAACAAAATAAGGCTTTGATGTTGTGCCTAGGCCACGTGAGCACTAAAACAATTATCATGACCCAAAATAAGAGAAACTGAGAACCCAAAGGCAGTAACCCTAATCGGGTTCTCACCAAACCGATCTCTACAAAAGCAGGTCTCGCGCCAAGTCAACACCCATGAATGATATGCTTATGGACCAATGCCCCACGGGCCGCAATCCAAACTAGAATTTAAGAACAAAAAAATCTTTGACTCCAAAGACTAAAACCCATAATTTGGCAAGTAAACACCCCAAAATCCCATGAATGACAAGCGAATACCCTAAGACCCAAGTATAATTCAGCATAGCCTGTTGATATACGTCCCACGGGTGACAGCTGAACCCGAAACCAGAAAATACCTTTCAAGCACTAGAATGAAACCTATGACAAGCAAGCTAAGCTTCACTCGTAAGAGAAGCGTCGCTTCACTATGTCGCATCAACCTCATGAAGATGCATAAACACTTAACCTTAACGGGTTCCGTATGACCAATGAAGCCTCTGAGCAGAACAGTTTTTACGTAGTCATACGTGCTAATGTTGCCTATTTATGGGGGGAGCACGAATGAAGATTCGACCTTAACGGGTTCCGTATAACCAATGAAGCCTCTGAGCAGAACGGTTTTACATAGTCACACATGCCGGGGTATCCTTTTTTGTGGGGGTATTGTGTGTGAGGATCAGACCTTAACGGGTCCCGTATGACCGATGTTACCCTTAAGTGGGACGGTTTTTACGTAGTCATACGTGCTGAGGTTGCCTGTTTATGGGGGGAGCACGCGTGAATGTTAGACCTTAACGGGTCCCGTATGACCGATGTTACCCTTAAGTGGAACGGTTTTTACGTAGTCATACGTGCTGAGGTTGCCTGTTTATGGGGTGAGCACGCATGAATGTTAGACCTTAACGGGTCCCGTATGACCGATGTTACCCTTAAGTGGAACGGTTTTTACGTAGTCATACGTGCTGAGGTTGCCTGTTTATGGGGGGAGCACGCGTGAATGTTCGACCTTAACGGGTCCCGTATGACCGATGTTACCCTTAAGTGGGACGGTTTTTACGTAGTCATACGTGCTAGAGTTGCCTGTTTATGCGGGGAGCACGCGTGAATGTTCGACCTTAACGGGTCCGGTATGGCCGATGTTACCCTTAAGTGGGACGGTTTTTACGTAGTCATACGTGCTAGAGTTGCCTGTTTATGGGGGGAGCACGAATGAAGATTCGACCTTAACGGGTTCCGTATGACCAATGAAGCCTCTGAGCAGAACGGTTTTACATAGTCACACATACCGGGGTATCCTTTTTGTGGGGGTATTGTGTGTGAGGATCAGACCTTAACGGGTCCCGTATGACCGATGTCACCCTTAAGTGGGACGGTTTTTACGTAGTCATACGTGCTAGAGTTGCCTGTTTATGGGGGGAGCACAAATGAATGTTTGACCTTAACGGGTCCCGTATGACCGGTGTTACCCTTAAGTGGGACGGTTTTACGAAGCCATGTCGCCGATGTTACCCTCTAAGTGGGACGGCGCATGACCAAACCTAAAGCCAGCTGAAGACGTTTGATCGCTTAGAACCCGATTGAATAGACGCAGAAGGTTTGAGGTACAGCTTGAGTTCAATGAAGATGCCTTGTCGCTTAGAGCCCGACGGGGGAGATTCAGAAGATTCAGGATTAAGCCCTGACTCTACAAGTACATCTGGTCGCTTAGAACCCGATTGGAGAAGACTTGAAAGGTTCAGGAGAAAAACCGAGTTAGGCAAGTTTATTCGATCGCTTAGAACCCGATTGGAGAAGACTTGAAGAACTCGTAGACAAAAAGAGAAAGAAGGAGAATAAGGGAGAAAACCGATTTAGACGAATTTATTTGATCGCTTAGAACCCGGTTAGAGAAAATTCGAATAGATCAACCAAAAAGAAGAACAAGAAGGAGAATGAGAAAGCTACAAAAGCAAACACCTACCGCAAATATGTATATCCAAGCATAATCAACCAAAACCAAAATACACATACAAAGAGTGGGCTCGAAGGCGCGCACTCTCACAACGAACCCGCAAAATGGAACCTAAAGGAAGGTGCCATAAGGTACCACAGCCAAACAAGGCTCCACAGTCGCAGAGACACCCTGGGGGCAGTCGACAACCCCTCCTGCCCTAGCACCAGAGGAGCCTGTAGCACCCAGACCTGGCCCTTCAAAGACAAATACGGGTCACGAAAAAGAAACAAAAGTGATGAAATGAAAGGAAATAAAGCTAGTAATACCTGGCCGGACATCTGCCTCTGTGACTGGGGCAGAAGAGCTAGCCTTACGCTTCTTTCTCACGCGAGAAACTCTCTGGGGAGGAGGGTCAGAACGCTGGAGAATCCTACTAGGGATCCCAAAAGAAGTCAACACCTCACCCTCCGGCACAAGCAATGCTAACCAACAAATAAATAAAGGTTAGTACAATTGAACAAGATACGCAGAAAAGAAATATCAATGAAGAAAACATACCAACTCTAGGGGGAGCCCCACCCATAACTCTAGAAGTGAAGAAACGACTATCCCGGCTACACATGCCGGGGACTCTCTCGAAAGGGGGTACAGTCCTCGGGCCGATATGATCATCTGGTCCAGGCAAAACTCTCTTCATCCACCCACCTAAGGTCTCAATATGGCAGACCTGTATCATGTCTCTATACCACCGCTCGTATAAGACAGTGAAGGTCACTAGTTTAAAAGCTCGAGGCATGACGAAACGCGCCTGCGTCTCTACGCGAAAGAATGATACCCAACACCTGGCTGCCCCTGCTAAATCAGCATGGATGTCATCATATAGTGGGACATCAGCAGGGATGCACTGGTCTAAGCCAAACTGATGTGCACAGCGATGTGGCATGTAGGGCTCTAAGACCACCCTGTCTCCTAAGCGCAATGGAAGAAGCCAATGACGAAGGCTAACTAAGAACCCAGCCTCTGCAGATCCCAACCTCAAACTCTCGCAATGGTCTCCTCCAGGACCCCCGTCAAACAAAACAAGATCCTCAAGCCGCTCATCGCGACAAGCAAACTGTCTCCCGCCATGAAACCGGAGATAATCAGCACTGTCGCGAAGCAAAGCACGCGCCCGCCGAGCTGAGACGCGGCTGACTCTAACCCCAGCTATCTCAGCCAATAAGGGCAGGTGATGTAGTAAATCACTATCCATCACTGGAGTGTACAACCCTACCCAGTACATGTGAGCCCAACCAAACAAATAATGGTAAGGGATAACCTCGTCACAGAAAGAGGGATCGCATGAGGAAGAGACCACTCTCATACCCTTGAAGAGGTTAGCTAAAGCAGGGATAGCTAAAGAAACTAGCTCCCCGTGCGCCAGCCTACTCGCCATAACAAAAGTCTCAGGTCTGATGATGCCAACTGGCTGACTAGAGATGGCGAAACGACAAAGCCATAAAGCTAGGAAAGCAGTCAATATGAGCTCTCGCCCTGAATATCGATAACGGGTGTGGCATGCCTCCGGAATAGAACCACTGTGAAAGATCTCCGCCTTCACAGTGCCGAAGGGGTCCAGAGGATGAGCGAAAGACTGACACGGGTACCTGACTCGTTCGGTAAAATAGCGAGCCCAAGTATGAAAGGTCACATCACCCGCAAGGGCAAGTGTGTGATAAATGACAAATAATCACCTGAGTGAGCACACGTAAACAAAGTCACCCCCCGGTGATCTCTGCGCCAATGCCATATCACTAGGGAGGTACTCATCATAAGGGTCACTAAAGATGGGTAAACCAGACAATCTATGAAACTCTATAGGAGAGATAGTCAACTCTCGATCGGCCAAAATGACTGTGTTAGAGGCGTACCTCCACCCCTCAGCCAAAGCCTGAAAAAATGATGAATCCCAGGTATACTCAAAGAGAGAAAGAAATACCGCATGGTAGATGCCCGCTCTCTCGAGAACAACTCTCTCCCTCTGCAATGTAAACCTCGCCCAGTCAACCAGACCTGCCTCCGTCCCCAAGGTGCCCGGAGGAAGATACCCGGGAACCCAGGGAAGGGCCCCGGTGCCCACCATGCTCAAGCCCAAAAGATGTAAAGAATACGGCGTCCGATCCGATGAAGTAGGGTAAAGACTATCACCTAGAAATGAGTGGAAATCCTGCTGCCGCAATATGGGTCCGGCCCGCTGAGAAACACCCACTCTCAAGGTAGTCTCTGGTGTCCAATCAGTAGGATCACCAGGAAACCTCCCTCTCACAGGAAAGGGTCCCACCGGTAAGGGGTCATGTATAGTAAAGGGAACTCCTGCAACAAAGAAAGACCTTGTTAAAACCCCGTCACATTACCGTGCAAATATGAACACAGAAGAGATAAGGAGACCTATACCTTGATCTCGAGGCATGACTGAAGTTGACGGTCAAACCAGTCTCTGAACCGTAATGCCAACCTAAATTTCAAACAGTTGTAGGTATGAGTACAAAAAAAAAGGATGGTCTGAAAAGACCTTAAACTACCCCAATGGTCCAAAAAGACCTTAAACTACACCAATGGTCCGAAAAGACCTTAAACTACACCAATGGTCTGAAAAGACCTTAAACTACACCAATGGTCCGAAAAGACCTTAAACTACACCAATGGTCCGAAAAGACCTTAAACTACCCCATGGTCCGAAATGACCTCAAACTAAACCAACGGTCTGAAATGACCTTAAGCCACAAGCATAGTCCGAAACGACCTTAAAATACCCCAGTAGTCCGAAAAGACTTTAAACTACGAGCCAAAACCAAATCCCAACCAAGCACGGTCCGAAATGACTTTGGACTACACCAATAGTCTAAGAAGACTTTAAACTACACCAACAGTCCGAGGAGACTTTAAACTACAATCAAAACCAAATCCCAACCTAATATGCCAAGAAGACCCCGAGATACAGCTAAGACCAACCCTGGTTAGCCAAAGGCCCCAAAGAGAAGCACACGAGACAAGCTGGATCAAAACCCGAGATCATGCCTACTACCAGAAGGCCATTTTATCTAAACCCTCAATTTTGCAAGCTACCCGCATGGTTCCTGTACTAGATCAGAGATAAAGTTTCCCTGTCTGTAATCCCTCCTCGGTTAGACAGGTTTTCCCCAATGAGTGTGAGTTTGGAGTACAGTCACTGTCTGAAGCCCCCAATGTATGAGCAAGGGACCGATTGCTCAGGCAAACCCCGAAGAAAGCGCATTCAGCCCTCACCCAACCATGCAAGTATTAGCAAGATGAGATAAAGATAACATATGTTTTTGAAGTAGATGTGATCGAAGGAGATGATCAGACCTGCTTTCGAGCTCAATGCCCAATGTGGAGTTCTAATACCTGAAATTCAGACAAGAAAAGCAACTCAGAAAGAATTCCATAAAGTTCGAGAAGAACACTGGGGGCACCTGGCTAAGCTGTTCAATCCTAAGGTCTTCGCACCTCACCCAGGTGGGGGGCATTTGTTTGACCCTAAAAAGTTACTACTTAATATTCAATACAATGAGTAGCTACTTTGGGACAACTAAACGTGCTTATAAAATATCAAAAGGTCACATAACAGTGTATTAGAATTCTTGGCTATGATCTGCATGTGAAAGCTCGAATTCTGGTATGAACAATGACCAAAATGTGAAGTAAAATCGGTTTCTTATGAAACTAAGTCAAGCTGGATAATATGCTGGGTGCAAAAGTATGGTGACACTTAGCAAAATGGAGCTACAAGCCGCTCTGGGTATAATCTGGGGTCATTTAGTAAATCCCTAGCGGCATGGGCCCACATGTCAGCGACCCATATACCAAATTCATTGGGGTCTCGGTTTTACATGAACCCGGAACACGAAGGGTGAACCTCATGAACCAAACCGACAGCCTCTCGGTTCTTCATGAACCGCGAGCACACAAAGGCCAGAAAGAAATCGCTGAGTTTTAAAACTCAGCGGATGACCCCTCCGCAATTTCCCTGGAGCCGGGGTTTGGATAAACGCGGAGCGCAGATGTTGAATCCCATGGACCATGCCAACAGCCTTACGGCTCAGTGTGAACCGGGTTCATGCAGGACTCGCGTAGAGTCGCCCGTTCTAAAATTGGCGGAGTGACCCCTTTAGCCTATGTGCTCCCGGCACACATACACCATGAACAAAATAGACCGCGGCTTAAGCGCGCCGCGCCCAGCTAGAGAAAAGAGAAGAAAATGAAAGAGAGGGGGTTGTCGCTACAGGGAGGATGACAAGTGGGGCCCACTCACCAGGACTTTCTTCTTCCTTCAAACCGTGCATTAGAAGGAATTTCGAAGCTCAAAACTCGGCAAAATTGATAGAGCTTATCCCTAATGCTCACCCGAGACCAATGAGGCATCTTACCTCCTCCTCTCCTCTGCCATCTCTTAAACCCGAGCTTTCTCCTTTTTCACAATTTGACCCGAAAAGAATAATAATGAGGCAAAGCGGCCAGGCCGTGATAGTTGCAATCGAGGGTTGAGGGCTTAATATAACCTCTTATATGTGTCACACGATGTTACTAAAGCCCCCAATTTGAAGAAGCATGCATTAAATCGGGTCAATGCTCAAACCCGATATGGTACGGTTCGGGTATGGTGGGAAGATAGCAAATTAACTCTCAACAAAACTTGGTATGCCCTGGAACACGTTAAGGAGCATAGGGCGATGGTAAATGTCGTGTTTTCAGTAGCCAAAGCGCAAGAGACAAAGAAAGGGCATGTTAGTGCTCGGTATACCGCCGGTGCAATGCCAATCAACCCATACAGCTGTTCATTGGCTGGAAGGTCCCCAGGGACACGTGCCCCTCACTCCAAACAACATGACAAAGAAGGAAATCACCTCCCCAGGGTGCTGGAGCACGTGAATGGAAGGTTCCATTCAGAGATCGGTTAATCAAGGGCTACAAGCCAAGGCATGATATCCAAGGCCAATCCAATGGTCGAGATCACTCCAGATATGAATAGGTGGCATATTAAATCCTTATTGGATGCCTTGGCCATATAACAAAACTTGAGGGCATGCAAATTGATCAAGACCCTTGATCAAACACTTGGTGTGCGCTGCAGAAGACACATCAGCAGGCAGCAATTCGAAAAACCTAATATTGCCCAATATAAGGCACCTCAAATGAACTCTAAACACACACTTCATCTTCTCCATAAAGCTTTGAGCAAGAAACAAGAGAGAAAACCCCATTTTCACACCAAGGCTAGGTTAGAAGTTTGAAGTTTCTTAAGCAAGTTTAATAGGTAATCAATACCTATGTAATGTAAGGCTCTTAATGAGCAAGGATCTGTAAATATTCTGTTTTTAATCGAAATAAAGAAGGTTTCTTTGATGATTTTTCTTGTTTGTTCTTCATTACTTTAGCTCTATCCCTCACCTCCTCATCTTTTTATTTTTCTAAACCTTTAAAAATCATGAATGTGAGAGTTGCATGGTTTCTAGTTCATCATAGGATGAACAAAATGAAATATGTAACTTGAGGATCAAATGAAAATATATTTTTCCCTTTTTAATTCCTTTCCTTGCATCTTTCATGAAATAATAATGAAAAATATTAAAATGTGATTTTTTCCTTTTACCTCTTTTTACCTTGCATAAAAATAATAATAATATATATAGATATATGCATAAGTATTAATATATATACACATATGTTAAAATTTTATCATCTCTTTTATTTGGAGCTTATAAAATAAAAATACTAAAGTTTTTAATCTTTGATATTTCTTTCCTTATCTAAATTCCTTTAGTTTCTTCTAAAATAATTAAATAGTAGAAGTATGAGGGTTGAGCCATGAGGTTTCCCTTCATATGAAAACTATATTAATTATTTTGTGAGGAGGCTAAAAGAATAACAAAGTGACACTAAAAATTTAATTAAACACAAGAGGTAGTAGGGTTGAGCCATGAGGTTTCCCCTACTATTCTCTCAACCTAAATGATCAAAGGGCCTATTTGTGCAAAGGGATTGATTTAGTCAATAATTAGTGCATTTACATGCATGAATATTGGCAAAAATTAAAAACTATGTGCAAATGGGGAGAAATTGAAGTCTAAAGTATTAAATGATATTAGCATTAGCTATGATATGTCATTTGTGCTTTAAACTCGTGATATTTCGATGACTCTCCCTTTTTGGATCCATTTGTGTATGGAAGAATATTTGATTTCCTAAGCAAACATGCTAAAAGAAATTAAATATTTCAAATACATACAAATGGTGGAAGATGGAAGGTTTGAAGTGTAAACAAATGACAAGTTGGATGTTTGCATCTCTAAACCTAAGGAAATCTTAATGACATGTTCTTCAAAAATATCAAAAACATGATTTTAAACAAAATCAGGGGCTTCCCTGCATAAAACCATATTTTGGCAGATTTTTAACACCATTTTTGGAATTTTGGACTTTTTTCCTTTTCCTTTGTTTATTGGTACCAAAGATATAGCAACAAGGGCTATGAAAGTCCATAAAAATGATGTTTAACTCATGGAATTAGTTGTAAATGTTTTAAATCAGTCCCTAATACCCTCTGGAACAGTGGACCAATATCACATTACAAAGCATGTACCAATGACACAAGAAAAGCACTCAAAAGTGTCAAAATGACCTTCTCTGGTAAACAGAACCTTCTGGACTGGTACATGGACCAAAATGAAAAATGGACTTCACCACTAGATAGAGGACTTCAAAACACACAAAATGGACACAAATTTTGTATTTTTCTGACTATATTTCGATTTTATACGAATTTCCAAAGTTCAGATTCAAAAATAGAAAAAAACAGCATTTAAATAAAAAAGGGGCTACTGTTGGAAAATGGACAGTACCGAATGACAAAAAAATTAAATCATAAAATAAACATCATAATTAGATAGAATATTTCAAAATACACAAAATAGACATAAAGTTCATATTTTTCTGACTTTGTTTCAAATTGATATGAATTTTTAAAGATTTAATTGTTAAGTATAAGTAGAACTCAAATAAAACATCTGCCCGGATCTTAAAGCAATTTGAGGCCTTCAATTCTGGCGCCATAATGGGGTTTGAATGGGAGCACGGGTTTTAAAGTCCAGAATACACATCAAATAGCCAGCACGAATCCTGAAGCTCGGCCCATATCTTAAAGCCCAATACACCAATGTAAAAGACCCAAAATTCCGAATCTCAAAGTCCAGACAATAAATGAAATTATAAATCACTCCCCTTTTTATAAAAGACCCCCTCTGATTTTTCAATATTTGTAGCGAAGTCCCTGTAAATTTACAAAAAGGTCCCTGACAGCATAAAACTCTTTCAAATAAGCCCTTAAAGGCCCAAATTTCACATGAAACCTTGTTTAAAACCCAAATCACGAACCCATACCCTTCCAGCTTTGTAAATAAGCCCCTGAAAAAACATAAATACTTACGAATAAGTCCTTTTTGGCCATAACTTCTTCATTTCAAGTCCAAATCGACTCAAACCACCTCCAAATGAACCCAAATTGAACCCTCCACCTTCCTAAACCAAAATTGAACATGTCCAAACATCAAACAGGCCCTGAAATGACGAAAATACCCTTTTCTTCATGTTTCAATTATTTCCTCTTAAATAAAAAATATAAATAAAGCATAAATATATTCTCTCAAGTACAAATATGTTTATAAAATAAATAAAAAAGTGTAATAAATGTATTTTAATAATAATCATTACATCTCGTGCATACATATTAATTAAATACCTAAAACAATGATAATCAAAGGAACACACAAAAACCAAATACATGAGTTTTCCCCTTTTAGCCCCTTTATTCAATTCACGACAGATAGGCATAAATCCCGAAATGAACGAGGTATTCAGTATGGCTTGGGAGGGCCATCTGATGTAATTAACAGCGGGGGCTTGCGCCCGCTGGGAGTTAAACGTCCCTACAATCATTAAACTCTCTCGACGGACTGATCACAAATCGTAGGTCTGTCGAGGGTGAATCGGAAGGAAAAGCGGAAAGAAAGAACTGAATGCTTCGAGTTCGATGTTCTTTAGTCAATCAAGAGCATTGAACCACGAGACATTCAAATACACATGCACACACACCTTCCATACCAACAGCTGTGCAACTTTCTGCGCCCTACAGTCATCATCCTGGAAATCGCCTAACAATCCAGTACTGCTGTGTGTGGATAAACTATTAAAACAATAGAAAAAATTAGTGGACAAATAATGTAGATATTATAAATAATAAATATTAAAAACATATGTATATTTATATTCATACCTCACGCCACCGGTCGAAGGCGGTTGGTTGGCATTTCTTCTTTCGCTGTATATGGCAAACATGTCGTCCAATGCCCGTTGTACGCGGAGATCCTTGCTCTCCAGTCTAATTTTAGATTTTTCTTGTAGGCTTGAAGTATTTTTACCGTGAACTTCTTCTTGTATGCCGGATGGAGGCAGTTTGCGAGAACGGTCAAGAAAGGTACCTCTTCCCAATATTTAAGAAATTTTACCTTCATGGCTGCTATGATCGGATGGAGAGGGGAATCCTCACTATCCCTATCTTTCATATCACGGTACACCTTGGAAATATAGTAGAGATGGTGCAGCAACTCATATGCCGTCGGTGTGTACAAGCAAGATAATTTGACAGTTGCGGTGAAAAAGGTTCCAAGGAATTGAGCAAGCATTATTATTCGCTGTCATTCGGGTTCGGTGAGTTCCAAAGCTTGTCATTCGTTCGTCGATCTCAACATCTCCCCTATAGCCGCCTTGTAAGGAATGCATCGGTGCAGCATCCTGTAGGTGGAATTTCAACGGGTGTCTATATCCCAAGGTACCCTCATTTTGCCCAAACCCAACCTTTCACACAAAGCCGCGAAATTTTATTTTCTTTCCCCGTTTGAATAAATATGGGCAAGGCCTCCCTTAAATTTAATTATCAAGTCCTTTACGGCTTCTACTTTAAGGCCATCTTTTACGGTGAGGTTTAGTATGTGGCAAACACACTTTTGGTGAAACAGTGCACCATTCATGATTGGGTTTAGGGACCGAATGAAATGATCGATGGACGCTACATTGTTGCTAGCATTATCGAATGAGATAGAAAAAATCTTGTTTCTTAAATTCCTTTTGATATTATATTCTTGTAAAACCTCAATAATTGATAGATAAATAATTTGTGCAATGTGCGGAGAATCTAACACCCGAAAACTTAAAAATCTTTTTTTGTAAAACCCAATTCTCATCGATCCAAATATAGCCCATAGATCGTTTTTTCGTTGGATAAACTGTTTTTTAATTTCACGTACCATTTTTCTATTATGGATTATCTTATACAATGGTTGAGCACACCCCCGAATTACTAGCCGGGCAAAACTGCTACAATTACCCATACAAATTGGTTGTTCTTTGTGCGTAATATATTGGGCAAATTCTTCAAGCATTATTTTTTCATCATATTTTTGGTGGATCCTAGTACCATCCGGGTTCATAAGGGTTTGGACTAACCGCGGGTCCGCATTTTCTTGTGGTAGCTCACCCTTTTTCGCATGACCTTCGGCGTGTTTCTTAAATGTGGACATACCATTTGCAAGTTTATACTCTTAAATAGTCTTGCAACCGCATACCTTACATTTTACAGTATGGACAACTCCACTCGCATGAAAGGCCTTTTGATAATACCGCCAAAAATCAGCTTTGTATTCGGGCGCCTTGGTTTTCCTCTTCTTCGGTGGTTCGATGGGAGCAACACCTTCGGCTTGGGTTGCGGGGACAACTTATGGCTTGAATTTCAGGGACACTTGTCGAGGGAGTGCTTTCTATAGGGGTGGTGTATTGACTCGATCCATCCAAAGCAGTACCTCCAATATGGGCGGTGTATTGAGTCGATCCTGTAGAAGCAGTACCTGCTCCATATGAAGGGTTAGAATATGGTGAATAGTAATTAGGTGGTGGCATTTGGGAAGGATTTTGTTGATAATAGTTAGGATCTTGATGATAATAAGGTGGTGGCATTTGGGAGGAATTTTATGGGATTTTGTGGGAAAAGTTGTGGTTCTTGTGGAAGCCTACTTTCTATTACGGACATATTTTATTGGTACCCAGATGGCGTAGGGTCGAAAAAATCGGCGAAAACTCTTTGCCCCCAGTCGTCCGACATTTGTTCTACATATTAAAATTAAATCCATTCAAAATAAATCTGAAATTATCTAACCTATTTAAATGTAAATCTAAATTCAATATAAATTAAATTAAATGTAAATTAAATCTAAATCTAAATTAAATCTAAATTAAATCCAAATCTATATTAAATCTAAATTAAAGTAAATAAAAAAAATTCACAAAAAAAAAAAAAATTTCAACAAGGCAGCAAGCCTCTGGTGGTCTCTGCCTTTACCGAATTTGAACAACAGAAAAAGGCAGCAACTAGCAAGCCTCTGCCTGCCTTTGCCGAATTTCAAAAGACAGAAAAAAAAAGGCAGCAAGCCTCTGCCGAATTTCCAATTTTCAAAAAAGAAAAAAGAAAATTCTAAGTCTAATTTGAACAAAAAAAAATATAACTCTAATTTAAAAAAAAATAAGTCTAATTCAAATTTAACTTAAAATTAAATCTAATTCAATTTAAAAATCCATTTAAAAAAAATAAGTCTAATTCAAATTTTAAAATTCTAAGTCTAATTCAAAATAAATATAACTTGTTCTGACTTATTTTAAAAATCTATTTTACAACAATAACTCTAACAAATTTAACTTATTCAAACAAATAAGTCTACCAAATCCAACATATTCAAAAATAAAATATAAATCCAACATATTTATCTAACAAATCTAACTTATTTATCTACTTACTTATCTAACATATTTAAAATTAACAAGAATTTAAAAAATAAATCTAACATATTCAATCTATTTATCTAACATATTCAAAATAAATCCGAATTTCAAATAAAATTTAACCTATTCAAAAATAAATCTAAAATCTAACATATTTCAAAATATTAAAATGTAACCTATTAGAAATAATATAACATGTTTAAAAATAAATCTAACATATTCAAAAATAAAATATAACTTATTTATCTAACCTATTTAAGTTAAATCCAAATTTAAAAAAATAAAATCTAATCTATTTCAAAATAATCCGAATTTCAAAATAAAATACAATAATCTAACAAATCCAATAATCTAACATATTCAAAAATAAAATCCAATAATCTAACATATTCAAAAATCTAACATATCCAATTATCTAATATATTCAAATCTTATTATCTAACATATTCAAAATTTAAAAAATAAAATATAACATATTTAAAAAATAAATCTATCTATCTAACTTATTTATAAATAAAATCCGAATTTTATCAAAATAAAATACAATAATCTAACAAATCCAATAATCTAACATATTTAAAAATAAATCTAAAATCTAACATATTTCAAAATATTCAAATGTAACCTATTAAAAATAAAGATAACATGTTTAAAAATAAATCTAACTATCCAACAAATTCAAAAATAAAATATAACTTATTTATCTAACCTATTTAAAATAAATCCGAATTTTAAAAAATAAAAATAAACCTATTTCAAAATATTAAAATGTAACCTATTAAAAATAGTATAACATGTTTAAAAATAAATCTAACATATTCAAAAATAAAATATAACTTATTTATCTAGCCTATTAAAATAAATCCGAATTTGACAAATAAAATCTAACATATTTAAAAAATAAATCTATTTATCTAACATATTCAAAAATAAATCTAACCTATTTATCTAACCTATTTAAAAATAAATTCGAATTTAAATTACTCTACACATTCAATCTAAATTTTAAATTTTAAATCTAAATTTTAAATTACTCTACACAAAATAAATCTAACTAAAAATAATTCTAATTATCTAACAATTACTAAAAATTAAATTAACAATTACTAAAAATTAAATTACTAAAAATTAAATGTAACTAAAAATAAATCTAACCTATTTAAAATCTAACATTCAATCTAAGTTTTAAATTACTCTACACAAAATAAATCTAACTAAAAATAAATATATTTAAATGTAAAATAAATCTAACCTTTTAATCTCGCGGAAAAATCTTGCGGGAGGTGCCGAACTTCGTAATTCCTCTACTTTCGTAATTCTGTTTGCGTATTTGTAGAATGAAATAAATTTGCAACTATTTTTTTTTTAAACAATAAAATTAAAATTTGAGAATAATGAAAATATTGAGAGTATGAGAATATGAGATTGAGATAATGAGAGATTGAAAATAATGATAGTATGAGATGTGAAAATGTATGAAGAATGGGGGTATATTTATGGAGATTTTTTTGGGGAGGAAATTGCACTGTTTTTTTTCAAAAAAATTTCAAATTCGGACTGGTTGACCCGGGTTGGGGCGGGTTGGCTCGGGTCCTGCCAGGTTTTCTGCGGGTACGGGTCGGGTTCCGTCGGGTTCAGCAGGGTTAGAACTGGATCCTGAGATTTGGGGTCGGGTTTAGGCGAGGTTAGGTCGGGTTCGGACGGTCTGGGTCAGGTTTAGGCCGGTCCTAGTCGGGTTCAGGTAGACGGGTTGAAACGGGTGGGGTATGGTCGGGTTTCGCCCAGAAAACCGCATCCGACCCGTTCTAAACCTGACCCAACCCTTTAGAACGGTCCGGGTCGGATTTAGGGTCAGGTACGGGTCGGTCCGAGTACGGGTCCCGAGTTAGGCCGGTCCGGGTCGACCCGGGCTGGTAAAATCAATACACTACCGTCGTACTTGTTGGCACGAGGGCAATGCATTTCAAGTGGCATTGACTTTCCATATATAATAACTATTATCTTTGAAATAAAATATATAATAAAATATATGCATACGACACCTTCATTTGAATGAGCAAAAATAATCAAAGTTTGGGGAATTAAAACAGTTTAATTATTCCTCTGCAGATATGCAACAAGAGACATGAAGTGAAAGAAGAAAGAGAAAAAAATGATTGAATTTTGCATGGTGCTTGAGAACATTAATTCTTGCATTTGCTCCCCATTAAACAAGACTCATCATAGAAGGCCATTTAAACAAGTGAAGCCCACAGCCCATTAAAGCCTTTTTAGTTCCATTTTATTCCCAATAAAATAAAGCATTGGTAGTTGGTAATGATTCCTGTGGGTCCCTTCAACTAACATAGAGATAGAGTCATAGACAGCTTAACGTGCCAACTGCCTCAATATGTACCTTTAATTAGACAATATGGAGACATGCGATACGATACACAATTACAATTTCCTTCCGTTAGTTGTTAACTTTATTAATTAGTTGGAGACTTGTCGATCCTCATCTTCATCTATAAATTAATAATAAATCCCCTCCAAAAATTAGTAATATAAAAACACTAGTACTACACCTGCCGACGGCGTTGAGAGCTAGCTAGATAGCTAGCGTTACAGAAATAAATAAATAAATGACAAGGGCATGCATGCATAGCTAGTCTGTTGATTTCATAATTAAGCTGGTACGTTGTGGATATGTAAATTTATTATTTAGTAATACAAATTAAGCTTCTAAATATGTCCTCTGATTTCCAATGAAGCACTTTATATTTATGATTGTTTTTGTTATAGAAAATAAAAGCTGGAACCATGCAGTGCACCATCACAGACCTGCAACTGCAACTCTTGCTGTCTAATAACTTATTGTCCCATGCCAGTTATATATATTCTGATAACAATTAAATTATTAAATTAGCAGACAACGGAATGGAACCATTCCCGATATTTTTATTAATACCCAAAAAAAAAAAACAAATTATCAAATCTACCCCCACCCCAAATTTATTTTTATTTCTACCCCAACCGCCCGTCGGCTGGGCGGTCTACTTTTCCCACCTGACCGCCCAGCAGGCGGGCGGTCCACTACCCTTACCTGACCGCCCAGCAGCTGGGCGGTCCGCTATAAAACCCCTATAAAAGGTGTTTTTCTCTCTCCTGATGAGCACAGTATTCATTCCCCCATTCCAATAATTTTTCAGAACCGAATGAGAGAAAGAGAGGCGATTTTGAGGCGATTTTGAGGTATGGACAGTAACAAACGAGGTAAGAAAGCGAGCAACCGAGATTGTGGCGTAGCGAGAGGAGGGTCAATTAGTGATCGAGGTAAAAATGAGGAAAAAAAGTACAAGTGTCAAATATGTCGTGATTTTTTTAATTGTGAGACATGTAAGCTGGAGGAATGGAGGAGACGACATGTTCAGTATGAAATTTCAGACGATGACTTTGTGGAAAACCCCTACGGCTTTGGTTTAAAAAAGAAAAAAGTTGATCCAGAGCCTCCAGCATCGGACGATAAGTTTGTTCCGTGTACTGGTAAGGCTACCACTTCGTCTGTTGTGACTGATCCAGATCAGGCAAACTTTGATGATGACTTCGTGCCATGCACTTTCAAGGCTCGTTGTAAGAAGTAGATTTTTTAGGAATTTATGTTGTAGAATTTTTAGAAATTTATGTCGTAGACTTTATTTCATTAGTTTTGTGTTTGATTATATTTTATGTTATTAGTGTTTGTATAAGTAATTAAGTAATAAAAATAACAAAAATGAAGCATATAAAATAATCGAGGCAAATAAAATATTGCATAGTTCACAAACTACCAATTAGACTAGTTCACAATATACATCTAAAATAGTTCATAACATAATTTAACAAAACTTGATAATCAGCGACGACGGCCGAACAAACTCAAAATACGACGTCTGGGTCTGGGTGCAGCTGGTTGTGCGGCACTACCGGATGTCTCTCCATGGCTACTACCGGTTCCTGGGCTTTCATGAATGCGGTGACTACTACCGGTTCCTGAGCTTTCATGAGTGCGGTGGCTACTACCAGTAGCCTCAGCAACAACTCTAGCATTTTCTCTTTCGTTGGCTTCGTTAATGGCATCTGCATTGCATTCCAGTTGAAATAAAATCAAAATAAGATATAAGTAAACAAATAAAACATAAGTAAATAAATAAAATATAAGTAAATAAATAAAATCAACCGTACCTGCTCGCTGCCTGTCAGTTGTTGAACGGCGGGCCTGATGTCCCATTCGCCTACCTTCCATCTCGTCCATGGTCATTACTTGACGCTTGTGGGGTCTTCTTCCTTTTCTGATCCACCCGCTTGCGGGACAGACTCTATCACCAACATAGGGCGGCCACTGATATTGGTTGGGATAAGGATGGAAAGATGCACCCCAAGTAGTCGCAAGGTAATCGGTACGGTACATGTCTGCGATATAATCATCCTCAGAGAAGTTTCTCTCTCGGCACACCGCCATAACATGAGAACAAGGTATGTGGGCCAACTGGATTCCTTGGCAAGTGCATGTTACAGTATTGTCAGGTGCAAAAATAACAACATACTTGAACATCCTTTTCACAAACTCCATAGCCCATCCGGTCTACGGCCGGTTGGAGCAAACTCATCTGGACAGTGCACTTCGAATTCCAATTGGTTATTCCCGTACGGGACAACTCTCATAGCTGCACCTTTCTCCCTATGTTTCCTTAGTTTCCCCTCCACCCTTGTTGAAAACGTTTGATTCCTGGACAGTAATTCAGAAAATATAAGTCAACAAATAAGAATATACATACCTTGTCAAAATCTCTGAATAAAAATATACATACCTGGACAGTAATTCGAGGGCTTTAACACGCCGTGCAACAAACCATGCATTTAACTTGTAGAAGGTGTCCTCCACAATTGCTGCCACGGGCAACTGCCGGCTCTGCTTGAAAACAGCATTCAAGGACTCAGACCCATTTGTGGTCATAATTCCTCATCGGAAACCTCTATCACGGGCTTGCAATATCTTCTCATATGCGGGTGGCTCAGCATGATCGGCGAGATTATTTTTTCCCACCTTGAGTAAGTACAAATTTGCCTTTGGACAGTACTGCAAAAAAAAAAAAAAAATTTGATGAGAAAATTTAAGTAAATAATTCAGAAAATATAAGTCAACAAATAAAAATATACATACCTTGGCAAAATCTTTGAACATCTCTTCCACCCTTCTCGGCTTCTTCTTCTTACAACCAATTCTGAATGTATCTGCAACTCATTTTTCAGATCCGCAGTTCTAGTGTAGGTTGTCTGTAATATGTTGCATACACAGCCTGTGCACACAATCGCCGTTCGCTGTCGACCACCCGAAATCTGGGCGATCAAAAACATATTTGATTCCTTTGTGCTGGTCTGATATGACACAAAAGAACCGGTTGCCAACCACTTGTCTTCTTACAAACCTCATGAAAAATCCCCAGTTTTCCCCGTCCTCCTGCTCAACAATTGCAAAGGCCAAAGGCAACAACTGGTTTTCAGCATCATATGCACATGCGATCAGCAGTCTCCCGTCGTAACGGTCAGACAGGAAGCATGCATCTACACTGATGACCGGTCTAATGTATGGCACAGCTTGAATACATGGACCGAACGCCCATGCTATGGCCTTGAATTGCAACGCGTTGTCGACAGTCCGTACGCCTATATTCCAACATTCAAAGACAGTGCCGGGATTTGTACTTGCTATGGCCTGCAGCAATGGTGCAAGCAAGTTGTATGAACCATGCCAGCTACCGAACATTTGGCAAATCGCAAGTTCACGCTCTCTCCACAACCTGTTGTATTTTGGGACGACATGCTTGTAAACGCGTCCGACATGTCTAGCGACCTCCTTAAGGCTCATCGATGGGTCCTCCTTAACGTCATTCTCAATTACATCGGCAATAAGTGAAGCCGTAAGATTTGCATGGTCTTTCCTTGATGATGCAGCCTTGCATGTGTGAGGTAGTTCACACTTCTTAATAATTCATGCCTCGCCCTTACCCACAGGGGTTGCATATAGACAGAAGTGGCAATGCGCTTTGTTGGCACAAACAATTACTAACCTTCTTCGGTCCCTTTTTTCAATTCTGCACTCCCAGTTGCCGTGAACATGGACCTCATATATTTTCTTCACAAGTTCATCTATGTTGGTGTAAACCTGCTGCGGAGCAAGCTCTTGACTGTACCTGACACGCGGCCTAAAAAATGAGATGTCTGCCTCTTCAAAAGCAGTGGTATCGTTGAATGTGGGGCACGGATGCCTATCTGTCCGACCTCTAATCGGAAATCTGTCTTCCTTAGGTAAATAATCTCCATCACCTTCTGACAGGTGATCAGAATCCCAATCCCCTTCCCATTCGTCACATGTTTCCAAATTTCCTTGTGGTACGGCATCCAGCTCAGCATCAAGGTCAAGGTCTCTCCGGATAGCAACGGGTGACACTATAGGTATTGATGGTGGTACATATGGAAATCTGGGTTGGATTGGGGTTTCAGGAGGAGGTGGTGGTGGTGGTAGATCGGTGGTAAAATCAGGTACATAATTCTCATAAACGGGTGATACAGGCGGTTCATAACTCGAGTGGCGGGGTTGTCATACCTCGAGGGGCCGGGGTTGTCATAACTAGAGTGGCGGGGGTTGTCATAACTAGAGTGGCGGGGGTTGTCATACCCCGAGTGCTCACGACCCGAGTTGTCATAACCCGAGTGATCATAACTCGAGCTGTCATAACTCGAGTGACGCGGGTTGTCATAACCCGAGTGATCATAACCTCTATTTTCCCTAAATGTTCCAACCTCGGGTTCACGCTGGACTCTCCTGGAATATAAGTCCATTACCATTACCCCCTGTGACTGAAAAGTGTTGAAAACACTCCTCCATAACGACTCATCTGTTATTGGATACCTGGTATAGTAAGGTCTACCACCACTTGCTGTGTTAATCCGGGTAGCTAAATCTATATCATACCGGTTGGGGTTCACACCGATCTTTTCATACACTATTCCCTTCAGTTCAACAAATGAGCTATTTTCATTTACCTCGAAGCCGTAGGCTGCTTCCTTAGTGTACTGTGCTCCCTCCACACCCCGGGTAAACTTCCCGCCCACATACAGTGCAACCAACATATGAGAGTTCTGGAATTACTGTTCTGAAAATACTGTGCTGGAATTACTGTGCTGGGATTACTGTTCACCATCGCCTCAAAATCGCTTGACAACTCTCTCATTCGGTTCTGGAAAATTGTTGGAATGGGGGAATGAATACTGTGCTCATCAGGAGAGAGAAAAACACCTTTTATAGGGGTTTTATAGCGGACCGCCCAGCTGCTGGGCGGTCAGGTAAGGGTAGTGGACCGCCCGCCTGCTGGGCGGTAGGTGGGGAAAGTGGACCGCTCAGCCGACGGGCGGTTGGGGTAGAAATAAAAATAAGTTTGGGGTGGGGGCAGATTTGATAATTTGTTTTTTTTGGAGGTATTAATAAAAATATCGGGAACCATTCCAATATTCCTAGGGACGAATCCCAATGTGGCAGCGGATCATGCAATTAAGTGACAGGTGTCAAGGGCTTTATACCAGCCATGGCCGAGAGTGGTCCACGTCAGCCTGGCATTAATTGATTCCCTAAAAATTAATGTTGCAACGTTAATTCTCGCACTAAATTATTCAAGTAGCTAGCTAGCTAGCAAGGGGAAGGGGTCCTAGTCAAGCCTGGCAAATTGTTGCAAGCTCCAAAATCCAAATATAAAGGTGAACAAAAAACTAAAGGTGAAGGCAGAATGGGGTCTACAACAGCGATCGATGTAGCTAGCGATTCCCTGCCCTGGCCCCTGGGCCTTTTAATTTGTTTTTCTCCCTCCATCACTTTCTTATCCTTAGTATTCCTTCTTCTCGCTCTTCTCTGTCCATATATGTATATATATATGTAGAGTAATTGTGTGTGTGTAGGGGACTATATATATAGGGGCCCATTTTGGAAGAAGACTAGCTAGCTATTTAATTTCTAGTAAAGATAAAATTGTTTTATTTATATATATTCAAGTAATTAAGGCCTGTGAGTCTGAGTAGAAAGTGACTAACAAGGGAATATGTTGGCATTTATATCACCGCACCCATCTGTACATGTTACTCTGATTCCCAGATGCTGCTTGTTATATATATCCTTTTTAGCATGTTATTTTTTTGGTGTATCTATTTTAATAACAATAAAATGATTGAGACTCAAATATTGTCTCAAGTTGGCCATGCCTTCTGTTTTTGCTCGTGGCCTTTGTAGAATATATATATATATATATAATCACCTCTTTTATGGGAGCTGATATGATTGATTAGAATCCTCTTATTCTCTTCCAAAATTCTTATTTAATTATTTTTTTATATATATTACATTTTCTTTAGTGGCCACTGAATAGAATAAATGAAAGGTAGGTTAAAGGTACCTTGTAAAGCACAACAGGTCAATTCTTTTGCTTCAAATCTCAATTATAAAAGTTTAATATATACACAATAGGCCATTTTAGATTGTTTGATGCGATTTATAATTCAAAATTTGTAGGAAACCATATTTTTTTGTTCTATTTCAGGAAGAAAATAATTATAATTGAATTACTTATTTTTTTTTTTCAATTGATGGGTTTTGCTTCCTATATACTCTCCAAATAATAAAGGCAGAATTTTATTTATTTATACTGTTCAACAAATTTATAATTATATATTTCTCCCTTTAAAATTGTATCTGTCGGATAGATTCTATCCTTACAAATTAATTAGAAAGCAATCATATTATTTACTCAATATATTCATCATATTATCCTAAACTCATAATTAAATTTTCATTTGCCCACGTGAGAAATAAAAGACCGTAACGATAGAAAACCCATCAAAATTAATTAAACGGCCATTTATTAATTTGTTGCATCCCGTACTTATCTGTGAATATCCTGACATGTAACAAGAGTTTAATTAATTAATTAAGAAGCCCCGCCCGTATACCTCTTAATTTTCATGTTTAACACAGAAGGATAACTTTTTCGTTATAGACGATATATATAGTAATTTTTTTTACTTGGTATATTTAATTAGAGAAATTAAGGCTACTAATCAATCTGCATACATGTTAGGTTAATTGCATGCACGCTGAAATATTAATATTTCCTCAGAATGCAATTAATGGTTGAATTAATTTGTTTTGTATTATTGTATATGTTACATGCATGGGATGAGAACATGCATGTTTCAAAGTGAAATCGCATACGATCGATAAGCATGTACCACAAATTAGTACAACTTAACAAAAAATTCCAGAAGCTAACGAAAGCTGAAATTGGTGGAAAAAAAAAAAAAAAGGTAAAGCTTTTTTTGTTCGTTCTATTCCATATACTCATAAAACAAATTGCCTTCACAATTTCTGTTGATAATACAAAATAGATTTTAATTTCACATTTATAGAAACCTATATATTTAATTAATTCGTGAGAAATATATATGAAAGTACGGAATGAACTTAAACTTAATGTCTAACTAACTAACTAACTAACTAACTAACTAAGTATAAAGATCTACAATTTGTAAATTACTGCAAGCGCGTTAATATATAAAAAAAATAAGGGTAATTTTAGAGAGAATACATTTTTTTTTTATATTATGTCAAAATGCACATAAAAAATGTAGCTACTAATTCTTCAAGGATCGATAATAGTAATTTTCAATTGAGAATCAAGTTAAGTATCATTTATACAAGAAATAAAATTGTAACACAATCTTTCATCTCCAAATCTTACAAGAAAGTTTTAATAATTTTTTAATAGAAGATAAATTAATTATAAATTTACTCAAATTTGATTAACATGTCTTATGTAAATAATGGAATGTACATGTACGTACCCTTCAGTTTTCTAATTTAGATATTAATTTTAAAATATTAGATAAATTTAATTACCATATAAATTGAAGACTCCTTAGCTTAAAAATTAAAGAAGTAATTAATTATCACTAATTACTAAAATTGTGAGGCTGGTTTGGTCCCCCACCCCCGGGGCTACTTGGTGTGCCATTAATTATCCTTGTGTGTTTTTGGTCCCATCAGACAACCACCATTTGTAGCATTAATACCTCAATCATACATGAATTAATGCATGCTCTGTCAATCTTAATTAATGCATGCTCTAGTCTCTCTTGTTACAACTTACAACTTTGCCATGGATAGGTTTTCAGTTTTCACAAAGAAAATGAGTGAAAACTCTACAGAATTATATTGGCCGGGCACAATTTTATAAACACAATTAATTGAAAGCTAGCTAGCTCTTATATATATAATTACTAACAAATTAATACATAATTCATTATTTCTTAAACACAGCAATAAACATAATTACAAGTAATTAAGGTACCATCAGTCCAATTAAACAACCCATCTGCTAATGAATTGTGTTAAGTATATGAACAAATTAATGCAAGTCAATCTTATGAATACACACACACACACACACACACACACACACACACACACTTATGAATAAGAACACCAGCCTGCAAGTCAATCTTCTATAACGATTCCCCCCAATAGGCCAATACCAATATTATGTATGTTTTCTTAAGTTTACAGACAACAACAACAACAACAAAAATAGTCAAATAATATGGAAGAAGAAAAATTTAAAAGCAAGAAATTAAGAGATTCTGCTAAATTTGCTAAGAACGTCCTAACTAGCTATTTTAATTATATATATGGATCAACTCTATGTTTCTATGCTATTTATATATTTCATTTCATTCTCCCCCACGAATTTCTAACAAAAGGAAACTAACTAAAACACTTTCTCAAAAGAAGAAGATTCATCTTAATTTGTCATTGTACTTCTTTCTTCAAGGTATATATAATTTCCTTCTGTTTCACCAAATCAATTTAGAGTCTTCTCTTTAGAAACTACTAACATTAATTAGCATCCTCCAAAGTCTCTAACCGGAAGCCGGTTACTATCTTGTGGTGCATTGGCTCCGGCATGGCGGAGCCCTAACGTCAGTGATACATCACCCCCCGAACCATAGCGTATTCTTGCACCAGGTCCCATTCCCAAAGCACTTCCATACCGGTAAATCTCATCAGTGGTTCCCACATGCGGGTCGGATCCTAGCAACTCAACAGGATCTATGCCTCCTATTAGCACTGAGTCATCATTGGCTACATGTGTGCCGGTGACGGACTGTTGAACTGGGGATGGGTCAGGCTTAGGTGCTCCGCTTGAAGATGCATCTGGTCTTTGGCTCTGCGGACCCCCTTGTGCTGCATGTGATTGAGTAGGAGAGAGAGACGGTTGGTGTGTACCGTCAGTGGGGCCACCAGATGGGTCGGACTCATCCCGGAACTCTTGCTGGTACATCTCTTCTATCATTGGCTTCCATAACCTTACTCTTGCATTGATGAACCAGTTTGACACCTACCCAATGCATTATTTTCATGGTACCACACAATTAGAAGCCAGCATAATCATTGCTAACTCAATTATAAAAGTGACATGATGATACAAACTAGAGGTAAGACTATAGAATTAGAAACTTTATTGTCTAAGAATTTATAAGAGTAACATATTAGTTTACTAGAAAATTCCTACAGTGGAGGGTAGCTAGATTGATCTGTTTTTACCTTCAAAATTCCTCCAACGGGAGCACTGGTTAAAAATACAGTGCAGTGACAGATGCAAACAGACAGTGACAAAAAGATGGGGAGTAGAAACAAATACAAAATACTAGCAATATTAAATAGTATTAGGAAAGAACAGTAATCCCAAGTAGAGCGGCCCCCTTCTTAATTAGATTTAGATGGTGCAACTTGTGCAATGCAGACCCACCCTAGCTAGCTATATTTGAAGGGAACTCATTTCCCTGATTCCCTCCATTGCAGACAAATAAATGGACCTTTCCAGTTAAACCTGTCCATGCCACAGCTAGAATCTTTCAATTTAATGGTTTAATTAATTTTACAATGGACTTGTCCTACTAATTTAAAATGACTGATGAGCAGACAGAATGTGTTCTCATGGCCAGGATGATACTGTCATTGTCTGTGCAATGAATTCTAGGGAAAATTATATAAGACAAAACTAGTGGTGGAATACAGACAATCTAAGCAGCCTAGCAAGGACAGTAACTGCTTGCTATCACAGAAAGAATATATATTGTGACGAGTTGGAATTTAAAAACTGTGAAATCATACAAAATTAATTAGTATTATGTATACGGAGAAAAACTATGGGTTAGGGGTGAGAGAGAGAGAGAGAGAGAGAGAGAGAGAGAGAGAGAAACCTGGTTTCTGGATAGACCTGTCTGCCGTGCCAACAAATGCTTATCTGCATCACTTGGGTACCTGACAAACATATACACAAACACAGTTAAATTAAGAGAGATATTAATTTAAGAGCAGAGAGCATAGATGACTCAGAGACTCTGTAGCAAAACAGATGTACAGTAAAGAGCCAGCGGGACTATTTACTACAAATCAGTACAACTACAACAGACTCCCCTAATCACTTAAAAATCTTGCATGCAGATAGACAGATAGACACAGAGAGAGAGCGAAACAGCTTTTTCACGAGAAAAGAGAGCAAAATTCAAAAGATCAGCTACAGGAGATGTTTTAAATGCGCTTTCATGGCATGCCATATTGCCATCCCCATCCCCATGTATAAAGTTTGTTGCAGCAAAGAGAGAAAAATTTGCAAAAGTAAACCCTGTGCTAGCTCCTTAAATGACCAGCTTTTCTTCGGAGACTAAAGCTGATAATGCAATGCAATGCAATTCACCTCGATCATGTCTAGGTCTTAATTATTTGTATACATCTTTGGTACTTGGCACTGGTTTTACGACGTTCACAGAATAATATATGTTGATAATTTTATTTACCGTAGAGACCAAGCACCTTAAAAACACGTTGTTAACACTTTAATACCTGATCAGTCAAGTCAGTGTACGTACCTTGAGAGAGAGAGAGAGAGGGGGATGGGGGGGACACAAAGCACGGACAGGGAAAGGACAGTAGTACTACTCTCGGTTAGAGAGTGGCATTGGCATATATGCTTGCGTGATCCCAAAAATATAACAGAAAACTCATTCAGTAAAAAGTAAATTTTATGCAGAACACAAGAAAAGTATTGTGGCATTAGCAGAAAGAAAGGGAATGAATAACTGCTCTGCCTTTGCCTTTGCCTCAGCGTAGATCTCAATAAAATATTCTTTCAATAGAAAAAGGACACTTCTACCAAGAAAGAATATATTTTAACATGATGGCCTCCTCAAACAAAATTATAACAATATGAGCGAACCAAAGGATTCACATATTGCACGAGCAACATAGAATTCGCCTAGTTCACCGCCACCCCACCTCCAAAAATAATAATAATAAACATTGTTTATATATGTGTATAACAAAATATGTCGTATACGGAGCAGAGAAGAGAAAATTCACTGAGTACTTTTGAGCTTGAGGAACCTCAAAATATAAAAAGTCTTGATACAGGTTGTTGATCGATACCCTTCAATCAATTCAACGTTATCTCCAACTATCATTCATTGGTAGGGTAAGAAATTTTGATTATGGGCATTATATGTTATGATATGAAAGCATATTAAGTTTTTAAGATCGAGCTATATTTAATTATATGAGTAGGGTTTAAATGCCTCATATCTTTCATGTCTCAATCATGTCTTATATCTTTATTTTTTATTTCAAAGTTCAAACAGTCGATTCAAACTGTTCAATATGATCTCCATATTAAAATATTTTTT
This sequence comes from Carex parvula, assembly GCA_025461045.1. Classification (NCBI taxonomy): domain Eukaryota; kingdom Viridiplantae; phylum Streptophyta; class Magnoliopsida; order Poales; family Cyperaceae; genus Carex; species Carex parvula. Next base: position 248,301 of record JAJGRW010000091.1, on the reverse strand, counting down.
GAGACCAAAATTTATATTTTTTGAAACTTTTTTACTATTTTTATTATATAGGTACAAAATCGTTGTTTTAGATGATCCATTATCTTATGAAAAACAGTAATTTTGTACCTATCTAAAGAATAGTAAAATAATTCCAAAAAAACATAAAATTTGTTTTTCAAGTACATATAATATGGAGATCATATTAAGCGATTCAGATCGACTGTTTGAACTTTGAAAATAGAAATAAGAATGTGAGACACAATTGAGACATGAAATAAATGAGGCATTTGAACCCTGTTCATTTTATATAAGACATGTTTGGAACATCAAACGGATATTTTTATCACAAGTCTCAGATAAGACTCATCGATTATCATCTCATTGTATCCCACCCTCAAATATCCACAGATGAAGCATTTTAATGCCATCTTCTGTCACTTTTCAAAATTAATTAAGAGTCGGTCTATGGTACTATACATATCACGATTTAGTTCATAATACGGATCAATATATTCATTTTCAAAATCCTAATGGTCAATCCGAACCATTCAACACGATTTTTATATAAATATGTACTTGCAGACCAAATTTTATATTTTTTACAATTTTTTTACTATATTTAAGATAGATAGAAAATCATTGTTTTTGGATGGTCTAGAATTTTCAGACCAAGTTATTTTCTATCTTTCTTAAAAAGTAGTAAAAAAATATAAAATTCAGTCTGCAATTACATATTCATAAGGTGACCATATTGAACGGTTCAGATCGACCGTTTGTATTTTAAAAATGAAAATATTGATCCGTATTACGGACCAATCTGTGATATGCATAGTACCATTGACTCGCTCATTAATTAATATTGACAAAACTACTTATCTCGAAAGAGTAAAAAAAACAGAAAGAGTTTGAAACTATATATATATTGTGATGGATCCGGATCAAAGAAGAAATTAAAGAACATGAACTTAGAGGTACAAGTTGAATTTAGTACTTCAACAAGTATATATTAGTGGACCAAATAATATATTATACAGCGTGGCAAGAAGCTAAAAAAAAAAAGGTAGCACATACATGTGCAGTGCATCGAATGATATAAGAAATATAGCATTGACACGATGCCTCCGAGATTTGTACAATGGAAAGTTGAAAACAAAGAAAAAGAAGGTAAAAAAAAATGAGAGAAAACATTTAGCATAGTTCAATTGTGTCTCTGTACTGATATATATATAAGTCTGCTCGAGAGATAAACTCTGTGCTCATGCACATGCAGACACATATACTTAACAAGCCGACGGAGCATGAAAAAAACATGATATATATGCAAAACCCTGAAAGATAAAAAAGGAAGTAGTTTTAGTAAGAATTGAGATACATACGGGTGAAGGAAATGCTCGAAGAGCCAAGCTCTCAGTAAGTTGACAGATCGTTCAGGCAGGCCGCGTTGGGGCCGCCAGGCTTCTTGCTCCATCATACCCATATGGTGGAATGCACGCTGTTGCCTCAATCCTTGATCAATTAGACGTAGTCGTGGTGTCTCTCCCCTGGTTATTCCGGAGCCAGTACCGGCATCCTTTTCCCCTAACAGCTCGCATGTCTGCCTCAGTTGTGCCACAATCGCATCCTTCAAACAACGGAAATGGCGTGACATGGCCTTCTGAGCAAGAGCTGTGTATGGTGTCGCTGCTCCAAATCCCATTACCGAGTCGAAGAAATTTACCACCATTTGCATCTGGTCACAATAATGGTTGTATCTTCTGTCCACCTGCATATGAAATATATGCATGCCTGTGTGAAGTTATGTTGTGATTGTTATTTGAACTTTAATTTCCACTTCAGAGATAAATACTTGGTGAGCAACTGAGCATCGATCTAACATATATAAGATGTGAGATTTTTGTCTCAAATAAAGAGTTTGGATGTAAGAAATAACACTTCAGTGTAGTAATTAGTGATCACTGAAGAACAAAGGGTCCACAAATCATGATATGTAACTTAATTGGGTGTGAGTTTGAGGGCCACACATTGGGATGTCCTTTTCATGTGACTTGATTATTATTATTACTGCTGCATCTGTAACGGTTGCTAAGCTGCCATGCATATATACTACAAGGGGAAAGATAGAAAATTTTAAGAGAGAGAAAGAAATGAATGAGAGTGCCAACGCCGCCAAAACACAGTTAGATAGTGGTAGGTGTATGAGAAATATGTGTATGTGGGGTGAGCAAGGAGAAAAAGGCATTTCATGGCATGGCCGTTGCACCAGAGATAGTAACCAATCATTTAGTGGGCATGGATTGATGGATGCCACCAATCACCAATTATTATGTCCTCTTAATTATAACTCACCAATATTTACGTCCCTTTCCTATTTTTTTTTTTTTTTTTTGCCGGAGTTGAAGGAGAGAGAGAGAGGGAGCGGGAAGGAGATGAAAGGGGGCAAAATTTTTAAAAATTGAAGCATGCTTTGCAACAACTCCTGGGAGAGCTAGCTAGTTGGTCAATTCACAACAGAGAAAAGAAATAAGATCATGGGTTTGTTTATTTTGCTATGATTGGAGATGCTATATCTCTTGGAGTTTGTGACGAACTCTCTATTGTTGCATGCAATTGGACATGACAACATAAAAAATAATACGTCCAAAATCCAATTAAAAAAGATCCACTGTAATATAATATATACTTGCATAGGAGATCAAGTACAACAAACACTATTTGGCTAATATTACTGAACCAAATGGGGGCGGAGGCTCTTAGAGAACTACCTACCCAACCACCGAACGGTTTCACCTAAACAGTATCAAGAGTTGTGTGCATACGTGTCTGTGTGTGTGTGCGTGTGTGTGTGTGTGAGAGAGAGAGAGAGAGAGAGTATTGTAAAATTAAGACATGCCTCATCAAGCATGGAGACGAGCTTAGCTTTCTTTCTTTGATGCTCAAATCTATCTGCTGGAGACAATTGAGGCGGTTCTTTTGACGAGGATGAAGATGCACCAGCAGCCGAACTAGATGCACCACCAGCCCCACTTGACTTAGTGTTAGGATTTGCAGACCCATCACGTAACCGCCCTCCCCGTGCTCCTTTAATTTGCCCGCGACCAACACTACAGAACTCCTCTAACAGCTCTTGCGCTGCACGTGCATATTTCGAGCTACGTAACACACTTGCCACGCCTGGCCCAACCGTGCCGTAACCCATATGTATCCCTTGCTGTTGTTGGAGCTGTAAGGTGTGTTGCGGTGGCTGGTGCAGCTGTGGCTGATGAGCCTGTGCTTGGTTATTAAAATACAGCATGTTTTCTCTAACCCTCATCTCGTCTGCCTTGGCCATGTCAAACTGATGAAGAGATGTTGACAACGACAAGGATAAACCTTGTCCCTCTACAACTGCACCGCCTCCCCCTCCAAAAGTGGAACTCGCATTAGCTGTACTACCAAATGCTTGAAAAGCTTGCTGGTGATGTAGACTTGATGGATCAGCTTGAGACGGAGTCGGTGACGGGGATCTCCCTTGTTGTTGGTGTTGGTGTTGTTGTTGTTGCTGCGGATTCATTAAGAACATGTGCATGGCCGAAGCAGTAGCAGATGTCGTACCAGATGGCTCGCCACCTAATAGAACACCTTGTCGGTTCCCCATGTACCAATCACTGCTTGATGATAAAATAGGGTTTGGACGAACACCAAGTTGGTGGTGGTAACCCGCTGCCGACATCTGATTGGCAAGTAGCTCAGTCGCACTAGAACCCCCAGGCATATTGGCACCTCGAAAATTAAACATCTCAGATAGCATATTTGCTGCCACTCCGGTAGCAGCTGAGTCGTATATGTTTGGTTCGTCTCCTCCTCCTCCTCCTGCTCCACTGCCTCCACCTCCATCATGGTCTCCGGGGTCAATTAACGGGTGGGGACCACCCGATGAGGAATCAAAACCGTGGACCCGTAGCTTGTCTCGGCGGCTCTGCTGAGCGATGTGGGATGATTGCTGCTGCTGGTGGGATGCCTCGTCAGAGAAGGAGAACAGCCCTTGGTGGAACCCTTGGGACATAGAAGAATAATTTATGGAATGATTAAATCGAGCGGTCTTGGGTAACTGAGCGGGCGAAACTGCTATTCCCATGCCTCCTTCATCGCTTGCGTTTAGGTACAGAGAATCCCCTCCAACACAACTCTAGCTGGAATTTAGAAAAGAAAGAAGAAAATATAGTTAAGATAAGAAATATATAGGTTAGGTTAGATTCAATTGAAAGAGTAGACATAATGAATTGCAAAAAATAAAAATATGGTTCTATAGTGGTTAATTGAGATCAGCTGCAGAGTGGTTCATAATTTGGAACAAAATGAAACTGAGGACTGAAGTATTAGGAGTGTCAAAAAAAGAGAGGACATATAAAAAATGGAATTGAAGCTGGGTTTGGAAAATACCAAGAGAGGATTAGACTAAGAGAGGAGAGTGCATGTAGGGTGAAGAGGGAGCTAGAATAAGAGCACATCGTTGTTGAAGGTAGACTCCATCTCTGTCTCCCTCTTTCTCTCTCTCTTTTTTGGTGCTCTCTTTCACTTTCCTCTTAATTTTTAATTTTTCCCTATTTCTTCTACACTTACACCGCTTCTACAATCGCCTTCTGAAAGGGAAGAGCAAAGGGAAAGGAAAACCAAGAAGAGCAAAGGCTTCAAAAAAATAATATTAGTAGAATGGAGGCAGCTGATAGCTTGACAAAACCAAGAAAGAGAAAGGAAAAGGTCGCTGTTGCTCTCTCCTCCTGCTTAGGTAGCTAGGCTTATAATAATCTCCTTTTTCTCTCTTATACAAAATATATATATAATTAATATACTAATATTTCAAAAGTAAATGACAGCAATAAGAGAGGGAGAGAGAAAGAGAAATGAAAAAGTTAATAAAACAAAGGGATAGAGATAGAGAAATTGACTAGCACTGCAATTGGTAAATTGACCTATAGGGACACCCTTTCATACTCATTAGCAAACGACTTCTTATAATCTTCTGTTGCAATTTCACTACACAAGTCTATGTTGTCGGTCTAGCCATCTTCTTCCAAGTTCCACATGCATGTCATCTCTTGAGTACCAAAGTTTTTATTTCATTATAAATAAGCTAGGAAAAAAAAATATACTATTACTATAATATTTGAATTAATTAATTATCCACAAGTATTCTAAACCTCAACTTAATTAAATGATCAGTTGATTTAATTGTTTATATATATACTTGTGTACATGATGCATCCATTGGGTTCTCCAAACATTTTCCTTTATTATAACGATGGTGGGTGGCTCTTCCTTTTCTTAAGGGGCACTCTCGTTTTATGCCACTATAAAACTTCACAATTATGTTTTTGCCACTCTGAGGGAATATTCCTTTGGTTATTGATACAATATCCCCAATCTTTGCACCCAGGTGATAATTAATTTAATTATCTATTAACCTTTGCTCTTAACTTTGGGGCGATATTTTCTACCGAATTTAGCTATACCTCAACTCATCGTGTTAATCCGCAATCTTCCCCACTTCTTAGGGTACTGTACGGCAGGATGATTCTTTTGGTTTAGCTATATTTTTCGAAAATCAAGCCCTATAAGCTAATATCCTTAGGTTAATATTGATAGACTAGAACGTATAATAGAACTTAGATTTGAACATTTTTCATGATTTTGGCATGATCTCCCCTTAGCTACCTTCCTAGAAACGAAGAAACTTAGAAAGCCATAAAAACAGACCTTAGCTCTGATACCAGGGTGAGGATCGGTCAGAAAGCCTTCAAACTTCAACGGGCTACTAAGAACACGGGAAGAAAGAAAAGGCACACAAGCGGAAAATTTATTAATAAGTGGAATGTTACAAGGAAAGAGAGAGAAGTAAAACTTGCTGGTTCT
>JAJGRW010000091.1:212500-239293 GCA_025461045.1 Carex parvula | reverse complement strand
AGAACCAGCAAGTTTTACTTCTCTCTCTTTCCTTGTAACATTCCACTTATTAATAAATTTTCCGCTTGTGTGCCTTTTCTTTCTTCCCGTGTTCTTAGTAGCCCGTTGAAGTTTGAAGGCTTTCTGACCGATCCTCACCCTGGTATCAGAGCTAAGGTCTGTTTTTATGGCTTTCTAAGTTTCTTCGTTTCTAGGAAGGTAGCTAAGGGGAGATCATGCCAAAATCATGAAAAATGTTCAAATCTAAGTTCTATTATACGTTCTAGTCTATCAATATTAACCTAAGGATATTAGCTTATAGGGCTTGATTTTCGAAAAATATAGCTAAACCAAAAGAATCATCCTGCCGTACAGTACCCTAAGAAGTGGGGAAGATTGCGGATTAACACGATGAGTTGAGGTATAGCTAAATTCGGTAGAAAATATCGCCCCAAAGTTAAGAGCAAAGGTTAATAGATAATTAAATTAATTATCACCTGGGTGCAAAGATTGGGGATATTGTATCAATAACCAAAGGAATATTCCCTCAGAGTGGCAAAAACATAATTGTGAAGTTTTATAGTGGCATAAAACGAGAGTGCCCCTTAAGAAAGGAAGAGCCACCCACCATCGTGTTATCATAAAGGAAAATGTTTGGAGAACCCAATGGAGGGCATCATGTACACAAGTATAATATAAACAAATTAAATCTAACTGATCATGTAATTAAGTTGAGGTTTAGAATACTGGTGGATAATTAAATAATTAATTCAAAATATATAGTATAGTTATATTTTTTTGAGTCCGTAGCTTATTATAATGACATAAAACTGTGTACTCAAGAGATGACATGCATGTGTGTATTGTTGTTGGAACTTGGAAGAAGATGGCTAGACCGACAACATAGACTTGTGTAGTGAAATTGCAACAGAAGATTATAAGAAGTCGTTTGCTAATGAGTATGAAAGGGTGTCCCTATAGGTCAATTTACCAATTGCAGTGCTAGTCAATTTCTCTATCTCTATCCCTTTGTTTTATTAACTTTTTCATTTCTCTTTCTCTCTCCCTCTCTTATTGCTGTCATTTACTTTTGAAAATATTAGTATATTAATTATATATTTTGTATAAGAGAGAAAAAGGAGATTATTATAAGCCTAGCTACCTAAGCAGGAGGAGAGAGCAACAGCGACCTTTTCCTTTCTCTTTCTTGGTTTTGTCAAGCTATCAGCTGCCTCCATTCTACTAATATTATTTTTTTGAAGCCTTCCCCCTTTGCTCTTCCCTTTCAGAAGGCGATTGTAGAAGCGGTGTAAGTGTAGAAGAAATAGGGAAAAATTAAAAATTAAGAGGAAAGTGAAAGAGAGCACCAAAAAAGAGAGAGAGAAAGAGGGAGACAGAGATGGAGTCTACCTTCAACAACGATGTGTTCTTATTCTAGCTCCCTCTTCACCCTACATGCACTCTCCTCTCTTAGTCTAATTCTCTCTTGGTACTATTTTCCAAACCCAGCTTCAATTCCATTTTTTATATGTCCTCTCTTTTTTTGACACTCCTAATACTTCAGTACTCAGTTTCATTTTGTTCCAAATTATGAACCACTCTGCAGCTGATCTCAATTAACCACTATAGAACCATATTTTTGTTTTTTGCAATTCATTATGTCTACTCTTTCAATTGAATCTAACCTAACCTACATATTTCTTATCTTAACTATATTTTCTTCTTTCTTTTCTAAATTCCAGCTAGAGTTGTGTTGGAGGGGATTCTCTGTACCTAAACGCAAGCGATGAAGGAGGCATGGGAATAGCAGTTTCGCCCGCTCAGTTACCCAAGACCGCTCGATTTAATCATTCCATAAATTATTCTTCTATGTCCCAAGGGTTCCACCAAGGGCTGTTCTCCTTCTCTGACGAGGCATCCCACCAGCAGCAGCAATCATCCCACATCGCTCAGCAGAGCCGCCGAGACAAGCTACGGGTCCACGGTTTTGATTCCTCATCGGGTGGTCCCCACCCGTTAATTGACCCCGGAGACCATGATGGAGGTGGAGGCAGTGGAGCAGGAGGAGGAGGAGGAGACGAACCAAACATATACGACTCAGCTGCTACCGGAGTGGCAGCAAATATGCTATCTGAGATGTTTAATTTTCGAGGTGCCAATATGCCTGGGGGTCCTAGTGCGACTGAGCTACTTGCCAATCAGATGTCGGCAGCGGGTTACCACCACCAACTTGGAGTTCGTCCAAACCCTATTTTATCATCAAGCAGTGATTGGTACATGGGGAACCGACAAGGTGTTCTATTAGGTGGCGAGCCATCTGGTACGTCATCTGCTACTGCTTCGGCCATGCACATGTTCTTAATGAATCCGCAGCAACAACAACAACACCAACACCAACAACAAGGGAGATCCCCGTCACCGACTCCGTCTCAAGCTGATCCATCAAGTCTACATCACCAGCAAGCTTTCCAAGCATTTGGTAGTACAGCTAATGCGAGTTCCACTTTTGGAGGGGGAGGCGGTGCAGTTGTGGAGGGACAAGGTTTATCCTTGTCGTTGTCAACATCTCTTCATCAGTTTGACATGGCCAAGGCAGACGAGATGAGGGTTAGAGAAAACATGCTGTATTTTAATAACCAAGCACAGGCTCATCAGCCACAGCTGCACCAGCCACCGCAACACACCTTACAGCTCCAACAACAGCAAGGGATACATATGGGTTACGGCACGGTCGGGCCAGGCGTGGCAAGTGTGTTACGTAGCTCGAAATATGCACGTGCAGCGCAAGAGCTGTTAGAGGAGTTCTGTAGTGTTGGTCGCGGGCAAATTAAAGGAGCACGGGGAGGGCGGTTACGTGATGGGTCTGCAAATCCTAACACTAAGTCAAGTGGGGCTGGTGGTGCATCTAGTTCGGCTGCTGGTGCATCTTCATCCTCGTCAAAAGAACCGCCTCAATTGTCTCCAGCAGATAGATTTGAGCATCAAAGAAAGAAAGCTAAGCTCGTCTCCATGCTTGATGAGGCATGTCTTAATTTTACAATACTCTCTCTCTCTCTCTCTCTCTCTCTCTCTCACACACACACACGCGCACACACAGACACGTATGCACACAACTCTTGATACTGTTTAGGTGAAACCGTTCGGTGGTTGGGTAGGTAGTTCTCTAAGAGCCTCCGCCCCCATTTGGTTCAGTAATATTAGCCAAATAGTGTTTGTTGTACTTGATCTCCTATGCAAGTATATATTATATTACAGTGGATCTTTTTTAATTGGATTTTGGACGTATTATTTTTTATGTTGTCATGTCCAATTGCATGCAACAATAGAGAGTTCGTCACAAACTCCAAGAGATATAGCATCTCCAATCATAGCAAAATAAACAAACCCATGATCTTATTTCTTTTCTCTGTTGTGAATTGACCAACTAGCTAGCTCTCCCAGGAGTTGTTGCAAAGCATGCTTCAATTTTTAAAATTTTTGCCCCCTTTCATCTCCTTCCCGCTCCCTCTCTCTCTCTCTCTCTCTCCTTCAACTCCGGCAAAAAAAAAAAAAAAAAAAATAGGAAAGGGACGTAAATATTGGTGAGTTATAATTAAGAGGACATAATAATTGGTGATTGGTGGCATCCATCAATCCATGCCCACTAAATGATTGGTTACTATCTCTGGTGCAACGGCCATGCCATGAAATGCCTTTTTCTCCTTGCTCACCCCACATACACATATTTCTCATACACCTACCACTATCTAACTGTGTTTTGGCGGCGTTGGCACTCTCATTCATTTCTTTCTCTCTCTTAAAATTTTCTATCTTTCCCCTTGTAGTATATATGCATGGCAGCTTAGCAACCGTTACAGATGCAGCAGTAATAATAATAATAATCAAGTCACATGAAAAGGACATCCCAATGTGTGGCCCTCAAACTCACACCCAATTAAGTTACATATCATGATTTGTGGACCCTTTAATTGTTCTTCAGTGATCACTAATTACTACACTGAAGTGTTATTTCTTACATCCAAACTCTTTATTTGAGACAAAAATCTCACATCTTATATATGTTAGATCGATGCTCAGTTGCTCACCAAGTATTTATCTCTGAAGTGGAAATTAAAGTTCAAATAACAATCACAACATAACTTCACACAGGCATGCATATATTTCATATGCAGGTGGACAGAAGATACAACCATTATTGTGACCAGATGCAAATGGTGGTAAATTTCTTCGACTCGGTAATGGGATTTGGAGCAGCTACACCATACACAGCTCTTGCTCAGAAGGCCATGTCACGCCATTTCCGTTGTTTGAAGGATGCGATTGTGGCACAACTGAGGCAGACATGCGAGCTGTTAGGGGAAAAGGATGCCGGTACTGGCTCCGGAATAACCAGGGGAGAGACACCACGACTACGTCTAATTGATCAAGGATTGAGGCAACAGCGTGCATTCCACCATATGGGTATGATGGAGCAAGAAGCCTGGCGGCCCCAACGCGGCCTGCCTGAACGATCTGTCAACTTACTGAGAGCTTGGCTCTTCGAGCATTTCCTTCACCCGTATGTATCTCAATTCTTACTAAAACTACTTCCTTTTTTATCTTTCAGGGTTTTGCATATATATCATGCATGTCTTTTTCATGCTCCGTCAGCTTGTTAAGTATATGTGTCTGTGCATGAGCACAGAGTTAATCTCTCGAGCAGACTTATATATATATTAGCTAGTACAGAGACACAATTGAACTATGCTAAATGTTTTCTCTCATTTTTTTTTAACCTTCTTTTTCTTTGTTTTCAACTTTTCATTCTACAAATCTCGGAGGCATCATGTCAATGCTATATATTCTTATATCATTCGATGCACTGCACATGTATGTGCTACCTTTTTTTTTTAGCTTCTTGCCACGATGTATTATATATTATTTATTCCACTAATATATACTTGTTGAAGTACTAAATTCAACTTGTACCTCTAAGTTCATGTTCTTTAATTTCTTCTTTGATCCGGATCCATCACAATATATATATAGTTTCAAATTCTTTCTGTTTTTTTTACTCTTTCGAGATAAGTAGTTTTGTCAATATTAATTAATGAGCGAGTCTATGGTACTATGCATATCACAGATTGGTCCGTAATACGGATCAATATTTTCATTTTCAAAATACAAACGGTCGATCTGAACCGTTCAATATGGTCACCTTATGAATATGTAATTGCAGACTGAATTTTATATTTTTTTACTATTTTTTAAGAAAGATAGAAAATAACTTGGTCTGAAAATTCTAGACCATCCAAAAACAATGATTTTCTATCTATCTTAAATATAGTAAAAAATTGTAAAAAATATAAAATTTGGTCTGCAAGTACATATTTATATAAAAATCGTGTTGAATGGTTCGGATTGACCATTAGGATTTTGAAAATGAATATATTGATCCGTATTATGAACTAAATCGTGATATGTATAGTACCATGCATAGACCGACTCTTAATTAATTTTGAAAAGTGATAGAAGATGGCATTAAAATGCTTCATCTGTGGATATTTGAGGGTGGGATACAATGAGATGATAATCGATGAGTCTTATCTGAGACTTGTGATAAAAATATCCGTTTGATGTTCCAAACATGTCTTATATAAAATGAACAGGGTTCAAATGCCTCATTTATTTCATGTCTCAATTGTGTCTCACATTCTTATTTCTATTTTCAAAGTTCAAACAGTCGATCTGAATCGCTACTTGAAAAACAAATTTTATGTTTTTTTGGAATTATTTTACTATTCTTTAGATAGGTACAAAATTACTGTTTTTCATAAGATAATGGATCATCTAAAACAACGATTTTGTACCTATATAATAAAAATAGTAAAAAAGTTTCAAAAAATATAAAATTTGGTCTCAAAAAATATTTTAATATGGAGATCATATTGAACAGTTTGAATCGACTGTTTGAACTTTGAAATAAAAAATAAAGATATAAGGCATGATTGAGACATGAAAGATATGAGGCATTTAAACCCTACTCATTTAATTAAATATAGCTCGATCTTAAAAACTTAATATGCTTTCATATCATAACATATAATGCCCATAATCAAAATTTCTTACCCTACCAATGAATGATAGTTGGAGATCTAGATAACGTTGATTGAAGGGTATCGATCAACAACGTCCTGTATCAAGACTTTTTATATTTTGAGGTTCCTCAAGCTCAAAAGTACTCAGTGAATTTCTCTCCTCTGCTCCGTATACAACATATTTTGTTATACACATATATAAACAATGTTTATTATTATTGTTTTTGGAGGGGGGGTGGCGGTGAACTAGGCGAATTCTATGTTGCTCGTGCAATATGTGAATCCTTTGGTTGGCTCATATTGTTATAATTTTGTTTGAGGAGGCCATCATGTTAAAATATATTCTTTCTTGGTAGAAGTGTCCTTTTTCTATGAAAGAATATTTTATTGAGATCTACGCTGAGGCAAAGGCAAAGGCAGAGCAGTAATTCATTCCCTTTCTTTCTGCTAATGCCACATTACTTTTCTTGTGTTCTGCATAAAATTTACTTTTTACTGAATGAGTTTTCTGTTATATTTTTGGGATCACGCAAGCATATATGCCAATGCCACTCTCTAACCGAGAGTAGTACTACTGTCCTTTCCCTGTCCGTGCTTTGTGTCCCTCTCTCTCTCTCTCTCTCTCTCTCTCAAGGTACGTACACTGACTTGACTGATCAGGTATTAAAGTGTTAACAACGTGTTTTAAGGTGCTTGGTCTCTACGGTAAATAAAATTATCAACATATATTATTCTGTGAACGTCGTAAAAACCAGTGCCAAGTACCAAAATGTATACAAATAATTAAGACCTAGACATGATCATTATCAGCTTTAGTCTCCAAAGAAAAGCTGGTCATTTAAGGAGCTAGCACAGGGTTTACTTTTGCAAATTTTTCTCTCTTTGCTGCATCAAACTTTATACATGGGGATGGGGATGGCAATATGGCATGCCATGAAAGCGCATTTAAAACATCTCCTGTAGCTGATCTTTTGAATTTTGCTCTCTTTTCTCGTGAAAAAGCTGTTTCGCTCTCTCTCTGTGTCTATCTGTCTATCTGCATGCAAGATTTTTAAGTGATTAGGGGAGTCTGTTGTAGTTGTACTGATTTGTAGTAAATAGTCCCGCTGGCTCTTTACTGTACATCTGTTTTGCTACAGAGTCTCTGAGTCATCTATGCTCTCTGCTCTTAAATTAATATCTCTCTTAATTTAACTGTGTTTGTGTCTATGTTTGTCAGGTACCCAAGTGATGCAGATAAGCATTTGTTGGCACGGCAGACAGGTCTATCCAGAAACCAGGTTTCTCTCTCTCTCTCTCTCTCGCCCCTAACCCATAGTTTTTCTCCGTATACATAATACTAATTAATTTTGTATGATTTCACAGTTTTTAAATTCCAACTCGTCACAATATATATTCTTTCTGTGATAGCAAGCAGTTACTGTCCTTGCTAGGCTGCTTAGATTGTCTGTATTCCACCACTAGTTTTGTCTTATATAATTTTCCCTAGAATTCATTGCACAGACAATGACAGTATCATCCTGGCCATGAGAACACATTCTGTCTGCTCATCAGTCATTTTAAATTAGCAGGACAAGTCCATTGTAAAATTAATTAAACCATTAAATTGAAAGATTCTAGCTGTGGCATGGACAGGTTTAACTGGAAAGGTCCATTTATTTTTCTGCAATGGAGGGAATCAGGGAAATGAGTTCCCTTCAAATATAGCTAGCTAGGGTGGGTCTGCATTGCACAAGTTGCACCATCTAAATCTAATTAAGAAGGGGGCCGCTCTACTTGGGATTACTGTTCTTTCCTAATACTATTTAATATTGCTAGTATTTTGTATTTGTTTCTACTCCCCATCTTTTTGTCACTGCCTGTTTGCATCTGTCACTGCACTGTATTTTTAACCAGTGCTCCCGTTGTCGGAATTTTGAAGGTAAAAACAGATCAATCTAGCTAGCCTCCATTGTAGGAATTTTCTAGTAAACTAATATGTTACTCTAATTATAAATTCTTAGACAATAAAAATTACAGAGTTTCTAATTCTCTAGTCTTACCTCTAGTTTGTATCATCATGTCACTTTTATAATTGAGTTAGCAATGATTATGCTGGCTTCTAATTGTGTGGTACCATGAACATAATGCATTGGGTAGGTGTCAAACTGGTTCATCAATGCAAGAGTAAGGTTATGGAAGCCAATGATAGAAGAAATGTACCAGCAAGAGTTCCGGGATGAGTCCGACCCATCTGGTGGCCCCACTGACGGTACACACCAACCGTCTCTCTCTCCTACTCAATCACATGCAGCACAAGGGGGTCCGCAGAGCCAAAGAACAGATGCATCTTCAAGCGGAGCACCTAAGCCTGACCCATCCCCAGTTCAACAGTCCGTCACCGGCACACATGTAGCCAATGATGACTCAGTGCTAATAGGAGGCATAGATCCTGTTGAGTTGCTAGGATCCGACCTGCATGTGGGAACCACTGATGAGATTTACCGGTATGGAAGTGCTTTGGGAATGGGACCTGGTGCAAGAATACGCTATGGTTCGGGGGGTGATGTATCACTGACGTTAGGGCTCCGCCATGCCGGAGCTAATGCACCACAAGATAGTAACCGGCTTCCGGTTAGAGACTTTGGAGGATGCTAATTAATGTTAGTAGTTTCTAAAGAGAAGACTCTAAATTGATTTGGTGAAACAGAAGGAAATTATATATACCTTGAAGAAAGAAGTACAATGACAAATTAAGATGAATCTTCTTCTTTTGAGAAAGTGTTTTAGTTAGTTTCCTTTTGTTAGAAATTCGTGGGGGAGAATGAAATGAAATATATAAATAGCATAGAAACATAGAGTTGATCCATATATATAATTAAAATAGCTAGTTAGGACGTTCTTAGCAAATTTAGCAGAATCTCTTAATTTCTTGCTTTTAAATTTTTCTTCTTCCATATTATTTGACTATTTTTGTTGTTGTTGTTGTTGTTGTCTGTAAACTTAAGAAAACATACATAATATTGGTATTGGCCTATTGGGGGGAATCGTTATAGAAGATTGACTTGCAGGCTGGTGTTCTTATTCATAAGTGTGTGTGTGTGTGTATATATTCATAAGATTGACTTGCATTAATTTGTTCATATACTTAACACAATTCATTAGCAGATGGGTTGTTTAATTGGACTGATGGTACCTTAATTACTTGTAATTATGTTTATTGCTGTGTTTAAGAAATAATGAATTCTGTATTAATTTGTTAGTAATTATATATATAAGAGCTAGCTAGCTTTCAATTAATTGTGTTTATAAAATTGTGCCCGGCCAATATAATTCTGTAGAGTTTTCACTCATTTTCTTTGTGAAAACTGAAAACCTATCCATGGCAAAGTTGTAAGTTGTAACAAGAGAGACTAGAGTTAGCTCGATCCAGAGGTAAATTAAATATATAGCGTAACTAGCTAGCTAGCTAGCTAGCATCATCTTCTTTAATTCTGGAAATTAAGATTGACAGAGCATGCATTAATTCATGTATGATTGAGGTATTAATGCTACAAATGGTGGTTGTCTGATGGGACCAAAAACACACAAGGATAATTAATGGCACACCAAGTAGCCCCGGGGGTGGGGGACCAAACCAGCCTCACAATTTTATATAGTAATTAGTGGTAATTAAATTTATCTAATATTTTAAAAATTAATATCTAAATTAGAAAACTGAAGGGTACGTACATGTACATTCCATTATTTACATAAGACATGTTAATCAAATTTGAGTAAATTTATAATTAATTTATCATCTATTAAAAAATTATTAAAACTTTCTTGTAAGATTTGGAGATGAAAGATTGTGTTACAATTTTATTTCTTGTATAAATGATACTTAACTTGATTCTCAATTGAAAATTACTGTTATCCTTGAAGAATTAGTAGCTACATTTTTTATGTGCATTTTGACAGAATATAAAAAAAATGTATTCTCTCTAAAATTACCCTTATTTTTTTTTATATATTAACGCGCTTGCAGTAATTTACAAATTGTAGATCTTTATACTTACTTAGTTAGTTAGTTAGTTAGACATTGGGTTTAAGCTCATTTCGTACTTCCATATATATTTCTCACGAATTAATTAAATATATAGGTTTCTATAAATGTGAAATTAAAATCTATTTTGTATTATCAACAGAAATTGTGAAGGCAATTTGTTTTATGAGTATATGGAATAGAACGAACAAAAAAAGCTTTACCTTTTTTTTTTTTTCCACCAATTTCAGCTTTCGTTAGCTTCTGGAATTTTTTGTTAAGTTGTACTAATTTGTGGTACATGCTTATCGATCGTATGCGATTTCACTTTGAAACATGCATGTTCTCATCCCATGCATGTAACATATACAATAATACAAAACAAATTCAACCATTAATTGCATTCTGAGGAAATATTAATATTATAATTTCAGCGTGCATGCAATTAACCTAACAATATGCAGATTGATTAGTAGCCTTAATTTCTCTAAATATACCAAGTAAAAAAAATTACTATATATATCGTCTATTATATAACGAAAAAGTTATCCTTCTGTGTTAAACATGAAAATTAAGAGGTATACGGGCGGGGCTTCTTAATTAATTAATTAATTAATTAAACTCTTGTTACATGTCAGGATATTCACAGATAAGTACGGGATGCAACAAATTAATAAATGGGTTTAATTAATTTTGATGGGTTTTCTATCGTTACGGTCTTTTATTTCTCACGTGGGCAAATGAAAATTTAATTATGAGTTTAGGATAACTAGCTAGTTTTAATGACAAAATATGATGAATTGAGTAAATAATATGAGGGCTTTCTAATTAATTTGTAAGGATAGAATCTATCCGATAGATACAATTTTAAAGGGAGAAATATATAATTATAAATTTGTTGAACAGTATAAATAAAATTCTGCCTTTATTATTTGGAGAGTATATAGGAAGCAAAACCCATCAATTGAAAAAAAAATAGGTAATTCAATTATAATTATTTTCTTCCTGAAAATAGAAACAAAAAAATATGGTTTCCTACAAATTTTGAATTATAAATCGCATCAAACAATCTAAAATGGCCTATTGTGTATATATTAAACTTTTATAATTGAGATTTGAAGCAAAAGAATTGACCTGTTGTGCTTTACAAGGTACCTTTAACCTACTTTTCATTTATTCTATTCAGTGGCTACTAAAGAAAATGTAATATATATATAAAAAAAATAATTAAATAAGAATTTTGCAAGAGAATAAGAGGATTCTAATCAATCATATCAGCTCCCATAAAAGAGGTGATTATATATATATATATATATATATATATATATATATATATATATTCTACAAAGGCCACGAGCAAAAACAGAAGGCATGGCCAACTTGAGACAATATTTGAGTCTCAATCATTTTATTGTTATTAAAATAGATACACCAAAAAAATAACATGCTAAAAAGGATATATATAACAAGCAGCATCTGGGAATCAGAGTAACAGATGGGTGCGGTGATATAAATGCCAACATATTCCCTTGTTAGTCACTTTCTACTCAGACTCACAGGCCTTAATTACTTGAATATATATAAATAAAACAATTTATCTTAATTTACTAAAAATTAAATAGCTAGCCAGTCTTCTTCCAAAATGGGCCCCTATATAGTCCCCTACACACACACAATTACTCTACATATATATACATATATGGACAGATAGAGAAGAGCGAGAAGAAGGAATACTAAGGATAAGAAAGTGATGGAGGGAGAAAAACAAATTAAAAGGCCCAGGGGCCAGGGCAGGGAATCGCTAGCTACATCGATCGCTGTTGTAGACCCCATTCTGCCTTAACCTTTATTTTTTTGTTCACCTTTATATTTGGATTTTGGAGCTTGCAACAATTTGCCAGGCTTGACTAGGACCCCTTCCCCTTGCTAGCTAGCTAGCTACTTGAATAATTTAGTGCGAGAATTAACGTTGCAACATTAATTTTTAGGGAATCAATTAATGCCAGGCTGACGTGGACCACTCTCGGCCATGGCTGGTATAAAGCCCTTGACACCTGTCACTTAATTGCATGATCCGCTGCCACATTGGGATTCGTCCCTAGGAATATTGGAATGGTTCCCGATATTTTTATTAATACCAAAAAAAAAAAACAAATTATCAAATCTGCCCTCACCCCAAACTTATTTTTATTTCTACCCCAACCGCCCGTCGGCTGGGCGGTCCACTTTTCCCACCTGACCGTCCAGCAGGCGGGCGGTCCACTACTCTTACCTGACCGCCCAGCAGCTGGGCGGTCCGCTATAAAACCCCTATAAAATGTGTTTTTCTCTCTCCTGATGAGCACAGTATTCATTCCCCCATTCCAATAATTTTCCAGAACCGAATGAGAGAGCTGTCAGGCGATTTTGAGGCGATGGTGAACAGTAATTCCAGCACAGTAATCCCAGCACAGTAATTCCAGCACAGTAATTCCAGCACAGTAATTCCAGAACAGTATTTCCAGAACAGTAATTTCAGAACTCTCATATGTTGGTTGCACTGTATGTGGGCGGAAAGTTTACCCGGGGTGCGGAGGGAGCACAGTACACTAAGGAAGCCTACGGCTTCGAGGTAAATGAAAATACCTCATTTGTTGAACTGAATGGAATAGTGTATGAAAAGATCGGTGTGAACCCCAACCGGTATGATATAGATTTAGCTACCCGGATTAACACAGTAAGTGGTGGTAGACCTTACTATACCAGGTATCCAATAACAGATGAGTCGTTATGGAGGAGTGTTTACAACACTTTTCAGTCACAGAGGGTAATGGTAATGGACTTATATTCCAGGAGAGTTCAGCGTGAACCCGGGATTGGAACATCTAGGGAAAATAGAGGTTATGATCACTCGGGTTATGACAACCTGCGTCACTCGAGTTATGACAGCTCGAGTTTTGATCACTCGGGTTATAACAACTCGGGTCGTGAGCACTCGGGGTATGACAACCCCCGCCACTCTAGTTATGACAACCCCCGCCACTATAGTTATGACAACCCCGGCCCCTCGAGGTATGACAACCCCCGCCACTCGAGTTATGAACCGCCTGTATCACCCGTTTATGAGAATTATGTACCTGATTTTACCACCGATCTACCACCACCACCACCTCCTCCTGGAAACCCAATCCAACCCAGATTTCCATCTGTACCACCATCAATACCTATAGTGTCACCTGTTGCTATCCGAAGAGACCTTGACCTTGATGCTGAGCTGGATGCCGTACCACAAGGAAATTTGGAAATAGGTGACGAATGGGAAGGGAATTGGGATTCTGATCACCTGTCAGAAGGTGATGGAGATTATTTACCTAAGGAAGACAGATTTCCGATTAGAGGTCGGACAGATAGGCATCCGTGCCCCACATTCAACGATACCACTGCTTTTGAAGAGGCAGACATCTCATTTTTTGGGCCGCGTGTCAGGTACAGTCAAGAGCTTGCTCCGCAGCAGGTTTACACCAACATAGATGAACTTGTGAAGAAAATATATGAGGTCCATGTTCACGGCAACTGGGAGTGCAGAATTGAAAAAAGGGACCGAAGAAGGTTAGTAATTGTTTGTGCCGACGAAGCGC
The DNA here is from genome assembly GCA_025461045.1 of Carex parvula. Taxonomy (NCBI): domain Eukaryota; kingdom Viridiplantae; phylum Streptophyta; class Magnoliopsida; order Poales; family Cyperaceae; genus Carex; species Carex parvula. The sequence continues at coordinate 225,617 of JAJGRW010000091.1, read as the reverse complement.
ATTGCCACTTCCGTCTATATGCAACCCCTGTGGGTAAGGGCGAGGCATGGATTATTAAGAAGTGTGAACCACCTCACACATGCAAGGCTGCGTCATCAAGGAAAGACCATGCAAATCTTACGGCTTCACTTATTGCCGATGTAATTGAGAATGACGTTAAGGAGGACCCATCGATGAGCCTTAAGGAGGTCGCTAGACATGTCAGACGCGTTTACAAGCATGTCGTCCCAAAATACAACAGGTTATGGAGAGGGCGTGAACTTGTGATTTACCGAATGTTCGGTAGCTGGCATGGTTCATACAACTTGCTTGCACCATTGCTGCAGGCCATAGCAAGTACAAATCCCGGCACTGTCTTTGAATGTTGGAATATAGGCGTACGGATTGTCGACAACGTGTTGCAATTCAAGGCCATAGCATGGGCGTTCGGTCCATGTATTCAAGCTGTGCCATACATTAGACCGGTCATCAGTGTAGATGCATGCTTTCTGTCTGGCCATTACGATGGGAGACTGCTGATCGCATGTGCATATGATGCTGAAAACCAGTTGTTGCCTTTGGCCTTTGCAATTGTTGAGCAGGAGGACGGGGAAAACTGGGGATTTTTCATGAGGTTCGTAAGAAGACAAGTGGTTGGCGACCGGTTCTTTTGTGTCATATCAGACCAGCACAAAGGAATCAAATATGTTTTTGATCGCCCAGATTTCGGGTGGTCGACAGCGAACGGCGATTGTGTGCACAGGCTGTGTATGCAACATATTACAGACAACCTACACAAGAACTGCGGATCTGAAAAATGGGTTGCAGATACATTCAGAATTGGTTGCAAGAAGAAGAAGCCGAGAAGGGTGGAAGAGATGTTCAAAGATTTGTCAAGGTATGTATATTTTTATTTGTTGACTTATATTTTCTGAATTATTTACTTAAATTTTCTCATCAAATTTTTTTTTTTTTGCAGTACTGTCCAAAGGCAAATTTGTACTTACTCAAGGTGGGAAAAAATAATCCCGCCGATCTTGCTGAGCCACCCGCATATGAGAAGATATTGCAAGCCCGTGATAGAGGTTTCCGATGGAGAATTATGACCACAAATGGGTCTGAGTCCTTGAATGCTGTTTTCAAGCAGAGCCGGCAGTTGCCCGTGGCAGCAATTGTGGAGGACACCTTCTACAAGTTAAATGCATGGTTTGTTGCACGGCGTGTTAAAGCCCTCGAATTACTGTCCAGGTATGTATATTTTTATTCAGAGATTTTGACAAGGTATGTATATTCTTATTTGTTGACTTATATTTTCTGAATTACTGTCCAGGAATCAAACGTTTTCAACAAGGGTGGAGGGGAAACTAAGGAAACATAGGGAGAAAGGTGCAGCTATGAGAGTTGTCCCGTACGGGGATAACCAATTGGAATTCGAAGTGCACTGTCCAGATGAGTTTGCTCCAACCGGCCGTAGACCGGATGGGACTATGGAGTTTGTGAAAAGGATGTTCAAGTATGTTGTTATTTTTGCACCTGACAATACTGTAACATGCACTTGCCAAGGAATCCAGTTGGCCCACATACCTTGTTCTCATGTTATGGCGGTGTGCCGAGAGAGAAACTTCTCTGAGGATGATTATGTCGCAGACATGTACCGTACCGATTACCTTGCGAGTACTTGGGGTGCATCTTTCCATCCTTATCCCAACCAGTATCAGTGGCCGCCCTATGTTGGTGATAGAGTCTGTCCCGCAAGCGGGTGGATCAGAAAAGGAAGAAGACCCCACAAGCGTCAAGTAATGACCATGGACGAGATGGAAGGTAGGCGAATGGGACATCAGGCCCGCCGTTCAACAACTGACAGGCAGCGAGCAGGTACGGTTGATTTATTTATTACTTATATTTATTATTTACTTATGTTTTATTTGTTTACTTATATCTTATTTTGATTTTATTTCAACTGGAATGCAATGCAGATGCCATTAACGAAGCCAACGAAAGAGAAAATGCTAGAGTTGTTGCTGAGGCTACCGGTAGTAGCCACCGCACTCATGAAAGCTCAGGAACCGGTAGTAGCCACCGCATTCATGAAAGCCCAGGAACCGGTAGTAGCCATGGAGAGACATCCGGTAGTGCCGCACAACCAGCTGCACCCAGACCCAGACGTCGTATTTTGAGTTTGTTCGGCCGTCGTCGCTGATTATCAAGTTTTGTTAAATTATGTTATGAACTATTTTAGATGTATATTGTGAACTAGTCTAATTGGTAGTTTGTGAACTATGCAATATTTTATTTGCCTCGATTATTTTATATGCTTCATTTTTGTTATTTTTATTACTTAATTACGTATACAAAAACTAATAACATAAAATATAATCAAACACAAAACTAATGAAATAAAGTCTACGACAGAAATTCATAAAAATTCTACAACATAAATTCCTAAAAAATCTACTTCTTACAACGAGCCTTGAAAGTGCATGGCACGAAGTCATCATCAGAGTTTGCCTGATCTGGATCAGTCACAGCAGACGAAGTGGTAGCCTTACCAGTACACGGAACAAACTTATCGTCCGATGCTGGAGGCTCTGGATCAACTTTTTTCTTTTTTAAACCAAAGCCGTAGGGGTTTTCCACAAAGTCATCGTCTGAAATTTCATACTGAACATGTCGTCTCCTCCATTCCTCCAGCTTACATGTCTCACAATTAAAAAAATCACGACATATTTGACACTTGTACTTTTTTTCCTCATTTTTACCTCGATCACTAATTGACCCTCCTCTCGCTACGCCACAATCTCGGTTGCTCGCTTTCTTACCTCGTTTGTTACTGTCCATACCTCAAAATCGCCTCAAAATCGCCTCTCTTTCTCTCATTCGGTTCTGGAAAAGTGTTGGAATGGGGGAATGAATACTGTGCTCATCAGGAGAGAGAAAAACACCTTTTATAGGGGTTTTATAGCGGACCGCCCAGCTACTGGGCGGTCAGGTAAGGGTAGTGGACCGCCCGCCTGCTGGGCGGTCAGGTGGGGAAAGTGGACCGCCCAGCCGACGGGCGGTTGGGGTATAAATAAAAATAAGTTTGGGGTGGGGGCAGATTTGATAATTTGTTTATTTTTGGGGTATTAATAAAAATATCGGGAATGGTTCCATTCCGTTGTCTGCCAATTTAATAATTTAATTGTTATCAGAATATATATAACTGGCATGGGACAATAAGTTATTAGACAGCAAGAGTTGCAGTTGCAGGTCTGTGATGGTGCACTGCATGGTTCCAGCTTTAATTTTCTATAACAAAAACAATCATATAATATATAAAGTGCTTCATTGGAAATCAGAGGACATATTTAGAAGCTTAATTTGTATTACTAAATAATAAATTTACATATCCACTACGTACCAGCTTAATTATGAAATCAACAGACTAGCTATGCATGCATGCCCTTGTCATTTATTTATTTATTTATGTAACGCTAGCTAGCTAGCTCTCAACGCCGTCGGCAGGTGTAGTACTAGTGTATTTATATTACTAATTTTTGGAGGGGATTTATTATTAATTTATAGATGAAGATGAAGATCGACAAGTCTCCAACTAATTAATAAAGTTAACAACTAACGGAAGGAAATTGTAATTGTGTATCGTATCGCATGTCTCCATATTGTCTAATTAAAGGTACATATTGAGGCAGTTGGCACGTTAAGCTGTCTATGACTCTATCTCTATGTTAGTTGAAGGGACCCACAGGAATCATTACCAACTACCAATGCTTTATTTTATTGGGAATAAAATGGAACTAAAAAGGCTTTAATGGGCTGTGGGCTTCACTTGTTTAAATGGCCTTCTATGATGAGTCTTGTTTAATGGGGAGCAAATGCAAGAATTAATGTTCTCAAGCACCATGCAAAATTCAATCATTCTTTTCTCTTTCTTCTTTCACTTCATGTCTCTTGTTGCATATCTGCAGAGGAATAATTAAACTGTTTTAATTCCCCAAACTTTGATTATTTTTGCTCATTCAAATGAAGGTGTCGTATGCATATATTTTATTATATATTTTATTTCAAAGATTTAAGTTATTATATATGGAAAGTCAATGCCACTTGAAATGCATTGCCCTCGTGCCAACAAGTACGACGGTAGTGTATTGATTTTACCCGCCCGGGTCGACCCGGACCGGCCTAACCCGGGACCCGTATCCGGACCGACCCGTACCTGACTCTAAACCCGACCCGGACCGTCCTAAAGGGTTGGGTCAGGTTTAGAACGGGTCGGATGCGGTTTTCTGGGCGAAACCCGACCATACCCCATCCGTTTCAACCCGCCTACCTGAACCCGACTCGGACCGGCCTAAACCTGACCCGGACAGCCCGAACCCGACCTAAACCCGCCTAAACCCGACCCCAAATCCCGGGATCCGGTTCTAACCCGGCCGAACCCGACTGAACCCGACCTAACCCCCCCAAACCCGACCCGTACCCGCCGAAAACCTGGCAGGACCCGAGCCAACCCGCCCCAACCCGGGTCAACCAGTCCGAATTTGAATTTTTTTTGAAAAAAAACAGTGCAATTTCCCCCCCAAAAAAATCTCCATAAATACACCCCCATTCTTCATACATTTTCACATCTCATACTATCATTATTTTCAATCTCTCATTATCTCAATCTCATATTCTCATACTCTCAATATTTTCATTATTCTCAAATTTTAATTTTATTGTTTAAAAAAAAAAAGAGTTGCAAATTTATTTCATTCTACAAATACGCAAACGGAATTACGAAAGTAGAGGAATTACGAAGTTCGGCACCTCCCGCAAGATTTTTCCGCGAGATTAAAAGGTTAGATTTATTTTAGATTTAATTATATTTATTTTTAGTTAGATTTATTTTGTGTAGAGTAATTTAAAATTTAGATTGAATGTTAGATTTTAAATAGGTTAGATTTATTTTTAGTTACATTTAATTTTTAGTAATTGTTAGATAATTAGAATTATTTTTAGTTAGATTTATTTTGTGTAGAGTAATTTAAAATTTAGATTTAAAATTTAAAATTTAGATTGAATGTGTAGAGTAATTTAAATTCGAATTTATTTTTAAATAGGTTAGATAAATAGGTTAGATTTATTTTTGAATATGTTAGATAAATAGATTTATTTTTTAAATATGTTAGATTTTATTTGTCAAATTCGGATTTATTTTAATAGGCTAGATAAATAAGTTATATTTTATTTTTGAATATGTTAGATTTATTTTTAAACATGTTATATTATTTTTAATAGGTTACATTTTAATATTTTGAAATAGGTTTATTTTTATTTTTTAAAATTCGGATTTATTTTAAATAGGTTAGATAAATAAGTTATATTTTATTTTTGAATTTGTTGGATAGTTAGATTTATTTTTAAACATGTTATCTTTGTTTTTAATAGGTTACATTTGAATATTTTGAAATATGTTAGATTTTAGATTTATTTTTAAATATGTTAGATTATTGGATTTGTTAGATTATTGTATTTTATTTTGAAACTCGGATTTATTTTGAAATAGGTTAGATTTTACTTTTTAAAATTCGGATTTTATTTATAAATAAGTTAGATAAATAGATTTATTTTTTAAATATGTTATATTTTATTTTTTAAATTTTGAATATGTTAGATAATAAGATTTGAATATATTAGATTATTGGATATGTTAGATTTTTGAATATGTTAGATTATTGGATTTTATTTTTGAGTATGTTAGATTATTGGATTTGTTAGATTATTGTATTTTATTTTGAAATTCGGATTATTTTGAAATAGATTAGATTTAATTTTTTAAAATTCGGATTTAACTTAAATAGGTTAGATAAATAAGTTATATTTTATTTTTGAATATGTTAGATTTATTTTAAAACATGTTATATTATTTTTAATAGGTTACATTTTAATATTTTGAAATATGTTAGATTTTAGATTTATTTTTGAATAGGTTAAATTTTATTTTGAAATTCGGATTTATTTTGAATATGTTAGATAAATAGATTTGAATATGTTAGATTTTATTTTTTAAATTCTTGTTAATTTTTAAATATGTTAGATAAGTAAGTTAGATAAATAAGTTAGATTTGTTAGATAAATATGTTGGATTTATATTTTATTTTTGAATATGTTGGATTTGGTAGACTTATTTGTTTGAATAAGTTAAATTTGTTAGAGTTATTGTTGTAAAATAGATTTTTAAAATAAGTTAGAACAAGTTATATTTATTTTGAATTAGACTTAGAATTTTAAAATTTGAATTAGACTTATTTTTTTTAAAATAGATTTTTAAATTTGAATTAGATTTAATTTTAAGTTAAATTTGAATTAGACTTATTTTTTTTTAAATTAGAGTTATATTTTTTTTGTTCAAATTAGACTTAGAATTTTCTTTTTTCTTTTTTGAAAATTGGAAATTCGGCAGAGGCTTGCTGCCCTTTTTTTTTTTTTTTCTTTTTCTTTTGAAATTCGGCAAAGGCAGGCAGAGGCTTGCTAGTTGCTGCTTTTTCTGTTGTTCAAATTCGGCAAAGGCAGAGACCACCAGAGGCTTGCTGCCTTGTTGAAATTTTTTTTTTTGTGAATTTTTTTATTTACTTTAATTTAGATTTAATATAGATTTGGATTCAATTTAGATTTAATTTAGATTTAGATTTAATTGACATTTAATTTAATTTATATTGAATTTAGATTTACATTTAAATAGGTTAGATAATTTCAGATTTATTTTGAATGGATTTAATTTTAATATGTAGAACAAATGTCGGATGACTGGGGGCAAAGAGTTTTCGTTGATTTTTTCGACCCTACGCCATCTGGGTACCAATAAAATATGTCCGCAATAGAAAGTAGGCTTCCACAAGAACCACAACTTTTCCCACAAAATCTCACAAAATTCCTCCCAAATGCCACCACCTTATTATCATCAAGATCCTAACTATTATCAACAAAATCCTTCCCAAATGCCACCACCTAATTACTATTCACCATATTCTAACCCTTCATATGGAGCAGGTACTGCTTCTACAGGATCGACTCAATACACCGCCCATATTGGAGGTACTGCTTCGGGTGGATCGAGTCAATACACCACCCCTATAGAAAGCACTCCCTCGACAAGTGTCCCTGAAATTCAAGCCAAAGTTGTCCCCGCAACCCAAGCCGAAGGTGTTGCTCCCATCGAACCACCGAAGAAGAGGAAAACCAAGGCGCCCGAATACAAGGCTGATTTTTGGCGGTATTATCAAAAGGCCTTTCATGCGAGTGGAGTTGTCCATACTCTAAAATGTAAGGTACGCGGTTGCAAGACTATTTACGAGTATAAACTTGCAAATGGTATGTCCACATTTAAGAAACACGCCGAAGGTCATGCGAAAAAGGGTGAGCTACCACAAAAAAATGCGGACCCGCGGTTAGTCAAACCCTTATGAACCCGGATGGTACTAGGATCCACCAAAAATATGATGAAAAAATAATGCTTGAAGAATTTGCCCAATATATTGCGCACAAAGAACAACCAATTTGTATGGGTAATTGTAGCAGTTTTGCCCGGCTAGTAATTTGGGGGTGTGCTCAACCATTGTATAAGATAATCCATAATAGAAAAATGGTACGTGAAATTAAAAAACAGTTTATCCAACGAAAAAACGACCTATGGACTATATTTGGATATGCAAATTATAATGTCTCCATTACCTCCGATATATGGACTGCCGGTAAACATGGCCTTGGGTACTCTTGTATTACCGGTCATTGGATCGATGAGAATTGGGTTTTACAAAAAAAGATTTTTAAGTTTTCGGGTGTTAGATTCTCCGCACATTGCACAAATTATTTATCTATCAATTATTGAGGTTTTACAAGAATATAATCTCAAAAGGAATTTAAGAAACAAGGTTTTTTCTATCTCATTCGATAATGCTAGCAACAATGTAGCGTCCATCGATCATTTCATTCGGTCCCTAAACCCAATCATGAATGGTGCACTGTTTCACCAAAAGTGTGCTTGCCACATACTAAACCTTACCGTAAAAGATGGCCTTAAAGTAGAAGCCGTAAAGGACTTGATAATTAAATTTAAGGGAGGTCTTGCCCATATTTATTCAAACGGGAAAAGAAAACAAAATTTCGCGGCTTTGTGTGAAAGGTTGGGTTTGGGCAAAATGAGGGTACCTTGGGATATAGACACCCGTTGGAATTCCACCTACAGGATGCTGCACCGATGCATTCCTTACAAGGCGGCTATAGGGGAGATGTTGAGATCGACGCGCGGAGGACAAGCTTTGAAACTCACCGAACCCGAATGGCAGCGAATAATAATGCTTGCACAATTCTTTGGAACATTTTTCACCGCAACCGTCAAATTATCTTGCTTGTACACACCGACGGCACATGAGTTGCTGCACCATCTCTACTATATTTCCAAGGTGTACCGTGATATGAAAGATAGGGATAGTGAGGATTCCCCTCTCCATCCGATCGTAGCAGCCATGAAGGTAAAATTTCTTAAATATTGGGAAGATGTACCTTTCTTGACCGTTCTCGCAAACTGCCGCCATCCGGCATACAAGAAGAAGTTCACGGTAAAAATACTTCAAGCCTACGAGAAAAATCTAAAATTAGACTGGAGGGCAAGGATCTCCGCGTACAACGGGCATTGGACGACATGTTTGCCATATACAGCGAAAGAAGAAATGCAAACCAACCGCCTTCGACCGGTGGCGTGAGGTATGAATATAAATATACATATGTTTTTAATATTTATTATTTATAATATCTACATTATTTGTCCACATTTTTTCTATTGTTTTAATAGTTTATCCACACACAGCAGTACTGGATTGTTAGGCGATTTCCAGGATGATGACGACCCGACGGTATCCCAAGGTAACACGAACGAGTTAATCAGCTACTGTTTGGGGACCAACGAAAATGAAGGAGTTGACTTCATGGATTGGTGGAGGAGGAATGCAACTGCCTATCCAACGCTGGCGATGATGGCCCGCGACATATTTGCCGTCTCCGTGTCAACCGTCCCTTCCGAATCCTGTTTTAGTTCGGCGAACAGGATCCTCACCGATAAACGAAGTAAGCTGGGTGCACATGTTTTCGAGAGACTTGTGTGCTTGAAAGACTAGATTGATGCTGAATATCGCACGCAACATGCCATGGAAGCGTCATCATCCGGTGTCGAAACTCAAGAAAGCGGTACTGAGGGGCCTGAGCCTAACGAAGATTCGGACGGTGAGCAAGAGAGCGACTTATGGTATATGCACAACAACTACTAGATAGGTAGTGTCGGTATAAAATTCTAACCTCTTTTAATCTTTATTGTTATTTTTTTAAATTATAATTTCTAAATATTTCAATTGTTTCATTTAAAGAATAATTACTAACAAAAAAAAAGTTAGAACTCCGCCTATGTTATTTTACATAGCCGATCCCAAGCCCGGAATAAAGGAGGAGGGTAACTTTTGTTTTTAAATCTATTGTTTTAAAATAATTCGATTTTAAAGATAAAAAATAATTCGGTTTTAAACTAATTCGGTATTTCGGTTTTAGAATAATTTGATTTTAAACTAATTTGGTTTTAGAATAATTCGGTTTTAACAAAATTCGGTTTTAACATAATTTGATTTTGTTATAACAAAAATATATTGAGTTCAAATAAAAAAAAGGGAAAAAAAAAGCCAAAAACCCCCAAACATAACAGAAAAAAAAAATACGAACCGACCCGGACCGGACCGCCGACCCGACCCGCCCCGACCTAACCCGCCAGGTTTAGGCCGGGTAAGGGTTGGCCGACTCAAAACCAAACCCAACCCCCCTACCTGACTCAACCTGTTGACCCGGACTAACCCGTGCCCAAGTCAACCCGGGGACCGGGCGGTTTGGACCGGACCGACCCGCCCCGGACCGTTTTCAAACCACTATACGACGGCCAAGTTCTAGATTAATTTGACGCGTAATTAAAACTTGAAAATTTCCAGAGAAATATATATATGAACCTCATATTCCTTTCTAACATGTGTTAATGCTGCCGTTGACATTGAACAAAATGCTATGCATTTCTTGATTGCATAGCCTTCTTTTTAATTTTTCCATCAGAACAACATCGATCCATGTATTATTTTTATATATCTTTTTTCTTTTGACTTTTGGAAGATTATATTTTATTAAATGTTGCCCTTTTGCTATAAATTCCATTCAACTGTAAAGGGCTTGTACTGGTATCTATTATTTTTCATCCAATTAATGGCCTCCATCAAATCAACCAAACTGAGATATCAGATATGTAGCATTGATGATAATTAAACGAAAATAGCAAGCGAAAGCAAGAAAGGTTTGACCTTTTACCTCATCTCCTTAAATGTTTCTAAATTGGGGGATAAACACTAAATCCTTTAATGGAGTGAGCTACATATTTATTATCTAGCCTATGGGAATGCTCTCAAAGGCAAGGAAGTCATCTAATCATAAATCATGACGATTTTAGTTCACTACTATAGAAAAACACTTTTCTATCGGTTGAAATCTAAAATTGCCATCTATTTCCGAACCGATGACTATCGCTCTGATAGCGAAAGTGTTCACCTTTTCCATACGCTTGGATCCGATGGCGTTGCGCACCTATGCTATCGAGTAAAGTAACCAACCGATGGCGTTTCTTAAATAACGGTGTTACAAATTGGCGTCGCTGCGCATTCAATGACATCGCTTGTGTTTTTTTAAGCGATAGCAAATGTTCTTAACACAGCGACTTTTGGATCTATTTGCCGATGGCAAAAGTCACATACACCATCGTTTTTGTTTGTGTTGGCGTTGTTATCTTAGATTTGACATCTGTTTTTAATTTGAGTCGTTGGTGATATATATATATATATATATAGACTATGGTGAGTTGTGAAGTTTTACTTCACTCCATATTTTCATTTTGAAAATCCAAACAACCGATCCGGACCGCTCAACATGTTCAAAATATTGAAATGTGCTTGGAGACTAAATTTTACATTTTTTGGATTTTTTTTACTATTTATTAAGCCACTTTGAAAATCGCTGATCCACTGTGAACAGTAAAAAAACAGTAAAATTTTCTGGACCACCTGATCAGCGATTTTCAAAGTGGCTTAATAAATAGTAAAAGTTCCAAAAAATGTAAAATTTAGTATGCAAGCACATTTCAATATTTCGAACATGTTGAATGGTTCGGATCGGTTGTTTGAATTTTCAAAATTGAAAATATGGCCCGAAGTAAAGAGGGGGTTTTACTTTGCAAAGCACAATAGCCCATCTCCATATATATATATATATACACACACACATATATATATATATATATATATATATATATATATATATATATATATATATATGAGGAGGGTTCCAATGCCTCCATTTTTCATGCCTCCATCATGCCTCCATATTGTAAAACTTTAATAACTCAAAATTTAAAACTTAAAAGTAAAAATAAAACCGTTGGATATGGTCTACATCATTTTATCTATACACGTGTAAAAAATTATGATATTTTAATTTTGTTTTGGTTGTCATCAAGAGCTTGTAAAAAACATACTAATGTGGATAATTTCTAGACGTTGATTTTTCAACTTATTGATTCACATAAAAACAAAATCGAAATGTGATAATTTTTTATGAGCACATAGATAAAATGATGTAGATCATATCCAACGGTTTTATTTTGACTTTTAAGTTTTAAATTTTGAGTTATTAAAGTTTTAAAATATGGAGGCATGGTGGAGGCATGAAAAATGGAGGCATTTGAACCCTCCTCTATATATATATATATAGAGTATGGCTAAATTGCTGCCGGCAGCATTCTGGCCAGCTGCTGCCGGGGACAATTCGGTCATTTCCGGTGTTCAAACAACAAATTTTTTTATACATATATGTTCTAAATATTAAAATCTACTTGGAGACCAAATTTTACATTTTTTGGAATTTTTTAGCTATTTATTAGGCCACTTTGAAATTGGCTGATCCGGGTGAACAGTGCATCAAAATTCTGGACCGTGTGATCTGAAATTTTCAAAGTGGCTTAATAAATAGTAAAAAAATTCCAAAAAATTTAAAATTTGATCTCCAAGTAGATTTTAATATTTAGAACACGTTGAACGGTTCGGATTTGTTGTTTGAACACCGGAAATGACCGAATTGCCCCCGGCAGCATCTGGCCAGAATGCTGCCGGCAGCAATTTAGCCATACTCTATATATATATACATATATATATATATATATATATATATATATATACATACATACATATATATATACATATATATATACATATATAGAGTAGAACTAGGGTGCTCCTAAGCTCAGCAAGCCCTTCCGTGAGCGCGACTCTAAAACCTATCGAATTGACTTCAAACGACATTTCCAAACCGTTAGATGTTCAATCTATATTAAAATGTGCTTGGAGACCAAATTTTACATTTTTTGGAATTTTTTTACTATTTATTAAGATGGTTTGAAAATCGCTGTTTTTATTAAAATTCTGCACCATTGGAAAACAGCGATTTTCAAACCATCTTAATAAATAGTAAAAAAATTCCAAAAAATGTAAAATTTGGTCTCCAAGCACATTTTAATATAGATTGAACATCTAACGGTTTGGAAATCTCGTTTGAAGTCAATTCGATAGGTTTTAGAGTCGCGCTCACGAAGGGCTTGGTGAGCTTAGGAGCACCCTAGTTCTACTCCACATATATATACATATATATATATATATATATATAGAGTATGACTAATGTGCTTCCTCTAGAACTTCGGCCTCGTGCTTCCGGGGGCATATCTTAGTGTTTGATATTCAAACAACAAATTCAAACCGTTAGATGTTCAATCTATATTAAAATGTACTTGAAGACCAAATTTTACATTTTTTGAAATTTTTATACTATTTATTAAGCCACTTTGAAAATTTCTGATCATATGGTCCAGACTGTTTTTACTGTTCACCCGGATCTAGAATTTTCAAAGTGGCTTAATAAATAGTAAAAAAATTCCAAAAAATGTAAAATTTGGTCTCCAAGTACATTTAAATATAGATTGAACATCTAACGGTTTGAATTTGTTGTTTGAACATCAAACACTAAGATATGCCCC